>CAJVPY010003930.1:0-13305 GCA_910591965.1 Dentiscutata erythropus
GTCGGGCTTGCAATTTTTTAATTAGATATTATTAGAATTTGAAACTTTGTTTTGTAGTCTAATAGTAATATAATTTTATACTTGAGCACTGGTAAGACTGTCAAATAATAAAAAAAAAAAAATAGGCCCCAAATAGGGATAATGATTTTCTGTGGTGATTAATTTTTGCAATAATTCTTCTGTATAAAAATCAAATATTTATTATTTTAAAATTATCGCAGAAATTAATCACCACAGAAAATTATCATCTCTAGCCCCAAACTACTGTAATTATTATGACATTTAGATTGTTTATATGATTAATGTCATCATAATTCAGTAATCAACCTGTGAATTAATAGTGAAAATTGAAACGAAAATTCTATTTACATTTTCAGTTATCAGTATCAATCAACTTAAAAATAATACTTATTTATAATTACAATTATAGTTTTCTATATGCAAAAATGTTCAAAAAATTCAGTGATAAGGTTGGCAAGTTCTATTATATATGTTGTCAATCATATAAAGCAAAGAGAGAATATAAAGATTCCAACCACAAACGATGAATTTGTTACGATTGCAAGAGCAAAATTAAAGTGAAAGTTGATATGATCCTTGGCGTTATAGCGGTGGATATTTACTATGGATCCCTCTATCCATGTTCAGATATTTGTTTTGAAATGCCTATTGAATTAAAAGAGGAAATTGAAAAACTTTCACATCTTACTACTGTTGATCTTATGAATCATCTGCGGCGTCAAGGTTTTGATATGTCAAAATATTCACCAAAGCAAATTTATTTTTGGAAGTCTGTTGCAGGTCAAAGGCTTTTTCAATGTCATGAAAATCTAGTTAAATTAGTCTTTATGCTGCTTGATGAGTACAATAACCAAGGCTTTCATTGGTGTCTTGATATATCAAATTTAATTATCGCGTTTACAACTCTATTATTAGATGAAATTAATAATTGTAATATCAATATTAATGAAATTTATGTAGATGCAACATACCGAACTGCGAGAAGTTATTATAAATTGTATAGTATAATAGCAGACATTAATGGGACAAGATTTCTGATTGTCTATCTGGTACTCGATAAGACAAAGGCAGCAGATCAGAGCACCAGAATAGACAAATGTAGCGAAATATTAAAAGAATTCTTTGAGGCTATAAAAGTATATAATATCAACCAAATTTCATCTTTATGGACAAGGATTTTGCTGAAATTAACATAGCAATGGCAGTATGGGGACCATCTGTAGTACAACTATGTGCTTAGTACATGAACTGGGCCCTAAAAATTAAGCTTAAAGAGAAGGCTAAATGATCAAATAGTACTGGACTATTAACTATAAATTATAATGCAAATCGAGCGGTCCACGAATTCGATTTTATAAATCCAACTTTCTATCTGAGTGAAGAAGATAAAAATCCAAATACATACATTATATGCCCACAGGTAAAGATTAGGATCAACTATTTTTTTCTTATAAATAGTCAGTCAAATAAAATTTTTAACTAAAGATTATACTGATGATGCTAAAGAAAATCAAACTTCAATTATATAAAATTTTTCATTAGTATTACCCATATAATTAGTTATTTGATTCATCTAATTAAATAATATAATATTAAAAATTTATTAATTGATTTGTTATAACTAATCGATTTTAAATTCTTATTCTTATCTAAAAAAAGCATCAAGAAAATACTTACCATTTTTAGTATTTGAATTTCTATATCTTTTTTATTGGTTAAATAATAAGGCCAATAATTAATACAACTCTCCCCTGTAGATCCTCGTACCAATTTCTGAGCTAAAGAAAATGTACAATACAACAACAAGTCTACTAGCTAACAAGGTTTTGAGGTCTAAGAAAAAAGAAGCAGCACAAAATTCTACCTAGAGGTTATTAGAAACACATCTGGTCCAACTCTCTAGATAAAGCTTCAAGAACAGAGGAGACAAATTTTTAGCAAAATTTTATAAAAATGGTACTTTTAAGAAAATCGGCTTTGACTCTATAATGTAGATCTCTGTAACAACAAACAGACACGTAACACATCAAACTACCAAACAAGTAAACAATGTGACTGATCAATAATTAGCATTATACAAACAACAATTTTCATGTATTTAGACATAATACCAATTAACACATATAAAGATGAAAGTTTTATCAAATTCAAGAACCTGTTTAGAAAAGACAAACAGGAAAATGAGGCACTATTCCAAGAACTTAAGCAAGATGTTTTAATAAAGGATCAAAAAATTGCAGCATGGCTTGGAGTAGATGCAGTCGAATTAATAAGCCTTATTAGAAGAACAATTGAAATGTTCGACTGGCTTAGACACAGGAAAGATTCTAACAATAGAAGAACTTGACCTATATAAACAACCTTTATGCTCGCAAGTTAACAAAAACAAAGAGACAACCTATATGAAACCAGGTATTAAAGAAATGCTACTCCTTACAGAATGTGGAACTGTAGATTACGATGTTAAGAATTAGTAGATCTAATCAATCCAAATGTAGAGTTAGAAATCAACACTAGTTCAAGAACTCAAGACACTACTGAGGAGTTTAAAACAGAGACTCCAGCCAAAAAGAAGCCTGGCCTTAATTCGAAGCGGGTTATGGATAATGCAGAAGGTGGCCCCGAGGAGGCTGCGCCAAAGAGAATACGACAAGAAGCTACTATAGAAGAGGATAATAGGAGGGAAACAACAAGCAACCTATATCAATCTATAGCTGCTATCCCCAAACAAAAGAAAAGCTATTCAAAAGTACAATATGTGTAACTCTTTGGGATATACTTAACGAAACTAGAGCAAACCAAATCAGAAGGTGTTTGAGTTTTTTTGAAAGAGCAACAGTTAAGCGATTTATATCGAATGGAAAAACAAAGGCTGCATAGGTAGAACTAGCTTTTAGAAACTCAAAATGAAAAGATGAGCTACAAAATTCCTGGGCAGTATATTTTGAAAATGGCAAAATGCTAAGAATTACTTTTGGTTTTCTGGATAAAGAGACACTTATAAAAAAAAGTAGATTTAAGTCAATCATAAAAAATCTCCCCAAGACTACAATTGAAACTTCACTTTTAAGACAGTTAAGAAACATAAAAGAAAAGGCAGTATACATATCACTGAACAGCAATGGTAACTAAAGAGGTACGGCCTCAGTATACTTTGCCACAAAAGAGAACCAGAACAGGGCAACAAGCCAAACAGTATTTTATTATAATACAAAGCTAGATTGGGCTGAGCCAAGTGCTAAGAAGACTAAGAAAGCTCATCAACATAGTAGTGACAAAAGTAGAATTTTGAGATCTAGAGCTACTATAAAAAGTTTTAGGTTGGATGAAGAAAACTTAAATTTTTAAGATGAAAATGCAAACAGAGTTGAAAAAGAAGCATCAACAGAGCCCAAGCATAAATTTACTGGCAAAGATATTCAACATATGAATAGCCAATCTAGCAAAAAGAAAACCTCAAAACTTCAGCAAGATTTTGAAATGGGTAAAGACAAAGAGAAAGAAAAAGACTCCTATCTAGGCGACCAACAAGAAAAAAAGTATTTGGGTAAAAATATAAAAGGGAAAGAATGAGAAGACTCCATATTTAGTGCACTAGAACAAATCTTAAGCAGGTTAGACAGGTTTGAAATCCAGAATTCAGGAACACATAGTGAAGCCGCAGGGGCCACTTTTGCGGATCGCTTCTAAGGGCGCTTTGGGTGAATCTACAAATGAAGCCGAGGTGTCTAAAAGGAAAGAAAAGGAGTTAATAGAGAACACTTCGGAAGATAAAAACCAACTCCCACAGCCGCAAAAAGGAAAAGAAAAGAAGTTGAATAAAAATGATCTAGAGTCCAAAGAAAGAAAAGAAAACACATATGATTATTTTGGAGTTATAAATATAGGGTTCCACAATATTAATGAGTTAAAGGACAATAAGAACAAGTCGAAAGCGATTATAAATTATGCAAAAGAGAAAAATATAGATATTTTAGGAATTGGTAAAACAAACATTAGTAGTAAAGAAGGTCACTTCGCAATCAAAGAGAAAGACTTTTACAAAAGCATATAGGCAGATGTAAAAATCAACAAAAAGAAGGGGTCAGGCATTGGTGTTCTGATAAAAGAATCCTGGGAAAGACACATCACACAGATAAACAAAACCAGCCCATATTTTTTAAGTATTAACCTAGACTTTAAAGGGCTTACAATACACATCATCTTTGTATACATTGCTCCAAATAACAAAGATGTACAGGCAGAGATATTAAAAAAGCTAAAGAACACTTTAGATCAGTATAAGAAGAAAGCACAACGCTTTATCGTTCTTGGAGATCTTAATATTAGTATAGAAAATCATACAGACATCAGATCACACAGAGCTACAACCTCAAACAAACATAAAGCAAAAAATTATATTAACATTAGAAGGGAAAAATTTATGGGATTTGCAAAAAACAATGAATTTGCCAATCTGGTCAAACAAAAATTTAGAAACCTATATCGATTATATATAGATTTCGGAGCAGTGGAAAAATAACATCATCAGTAGTAAAGTTGATGAGATGGATATATGCAGAACGAGTGATTACAAACTCATATGTGCAAGCCTCCTCACAGGCCTAGAGCTGAGGAAGGTTCAGCCAGCAAAGCAAAGAAGGTGAAACAAAAAAAGAGTAAACATAGATATAGACAAAGCTTCTAAAGAAGACTGGCAAAATTATAGAGAGTTTCTAGATAAAAAACTTAAAGATTAGTGGTATAAATGAGGTCCAAAAAATGCAGATGAGGAATGGAACATCATTGAAAACTGCATAAGAGTAGCTGCCAACACACACTTGCCAAAAAGAAGAAAAAACTCTGAGATTTTGCAGATCAGCAGAGAAGACAAGAAAACACGTAATCTCAGACAAGCAGTCAAGACTTGCAACAAGAGTTGTTACAAAATCAAAAAAGGCACTTTTCAAAGAGAGATGCAGAAAGGCTACTAAATCAATTAAACCAAACACAAAAGAACAATGACAGAAGCTTGCTAGGCAATTCAGGTATTCTAAACATAGAAAACCTCAAGACTTGGGCCAAAATCATGCACAAAGAATGGCAAGTAAAAATTAAAAAGTTAGAAGAGGCTGAGATAAAAAAATGTATAGAAGAAAGACATAGCATAATTGTGTCAAATCAGAGGAAAACGCTTAATAGCTTGTTAGATCAGCTATTTAGAAAAATTAAAATTAATCGAGTCACTAAAGAAATAGAAGAAGAGTCCGAACTTCTATATTAGACAAAAGAGGTTTTTGAAGAGGTTAAAGAACACTTTCAAAATCAATTTCGTGAGAGAAACACAACAGACCCAAGTATTTTGCCAGAGAGATGGGCAAAACAATACTCTCCAAGAGAGAATATAGATGAGAAATAGTATTCAAATATATCAGATAACGTTAGCATAGCAGAGTGAGACCACACTCTTGCACAAGTCAAAGCCAAGTCGGCCCCGGGTACATTGGGGATCACCTATCCTTTAATTAGAGAGGCAGGAAAAATGGCAAAAAAGTTCTTTATTAAGCTCGTCTCAAGTTGCATAAAGTCTGACACAATACCAAAAAAGTGGAAGCTAGGGATTTTGTACCAATACCTAAAACAGAAGAGTAGTGTTACAAGCTCAACAACGTTCGACCGATCCTACTTCTAGAGTCCTTTAGAAAAACAGTCGTAAGAATTGTAATAAACAAACTAACCAAGATTATAGGAGAGAAAAAGATACCGAGTGGAAGGAATTTTGCAGGCTTACCAGGAGAAGGCACTGCATCACCCATACACCTTCTAGGCTGTTTAATAGAAGAGGCAAAAGAAAAGAAAAAAGAATTATAGATAATGTTTCAAAACATGAAAAAAGCATATAACTCAGTGGGGCTAAGAATGCTAGATCTAGCTATGCAACGAATTAAAATCCCTAAAACTACTGCGTGCTTCATCATAAATCTATTTAAAAGCAGAGAGATGAAGGTTCTAACAAGTATAGGTACAACAAAGAGATTCGTAGCAGGTGACGGTATAGATCAAGGAGAAGTGATATTCCTGTTAGTGTGGTAAATCTTCTATGACCCTCTGTTAACTAAAATACAAGAGAATTCTGAGCAAGGTTATAAGTTAGAAGTACAGTGTCCAAGCAATCTTAGAAAGAACCTAACTACTCAACAAAGTCTGAGGATTCCAGTTATTGCTTATGCGGATGATACCACATTTATAGCAAACAGTAAGCAGGAGCTTAAAGAAACAATTGAAATTGCTCAAGAATTTTACAGGATAAATGATTGAAATAAATAGTAAAAAATCAGAGCTCTTGGTAATAGAGAGAGGAAAAAGAAAACAAGAGGCGAGATGCATAGAAATCAGTTTAACAAAAGAAAAAGTAACAGAAAAAAAGTCAAGTGAACTGACAAGATTTTTGGGCATATGGTTATCCAAAAAATCTAGCCAGTTTCATGCACTGAATATTGCCAGAAAGGAAATTAATACAATAATAAAAGCTCTAACAAAAAAAAACACAACACTAGCTTAGCTAATATATATCAACAACAGAGTTCTTTTACCGAGATTAGAGTACAGACTACAATATAGCATTCTTGTAAGAGAGCAGTGTGACAGGTTGCAAAGTTCTCTACTACAGCTGATAAAGAAAAAAGCTGACCTGGCCATTACAACAGCCAATGCTATTTTAGTACACAAAAACATAGCAGAGTTAAAAACAATTTGGCAAAATCAAATGGCACATCATATAATGAAACTCAGAAAACGAATAAATAGCCAAGGTAATCTTAACAAAGCTGTATGGATTAGAATTCGGCAAGCACAAATAGACTGCAAAAGCTCAAAATGCATTCTAGGCCTGGAACTAGCAAGATTAAAGAAAATATGTCTTAACAAATGAATCTAAGTTTTAGATTAGAAGAGATGGAAAAAAGCCTCGAACTCACAGAAGAAGGTACTAAGATATTAAACTTGCTAGAACCAAAACAAATCAAGAGTTTCACACAAGAAAAAAAAGCAGAAATCTTTGTACTAGAACAATTATGTGATGAAACAGATAGCAAATTACTCACGTGGAAACAGATCAAACAATGTAAACAACGCAAAGCTGCTGGTAAGGTGCCCAAATGGTTCGGAAACATCGAGGAGAAGGTTCTGGAAGATAAAGTAAACCATACAATCAAACCCGACTTCAAATCCAAAGCAATAAACACCCTTAGCCCAAAAGTTATATGTTTGATAATAGATTGTAACAAAAAAAAAAAAGAGTAGATTTTGTTAAGAAACCAAAAAAACAAGTTGAAGATCGGAAAAATAAGTGAAAAGAAGGAGCACAAAACCTATATAATAGAGCATTGGAAGACGATTTCAAACCCAGATAACAGTACAGTTAGATTTGAGAAGTGCTTGGGTTGTGAACAGAATATGAATAAGAACACGACACTAGAATTATGTCTGTACAAGAAGCTAAAAAGCAGATCAGTTGTGTTAAACCCAAACCTGGTCCAAAAAGTAGACTCCCAAGTACACGTGCGGGAGTTAGTAGTCCCTGCAAGCTGCCTAGTAGATACACACTTCAGATCAGAAGTGCTCGAAAGTGATGATAGAGAGAGGCACGAGGTCCTAGTAAAAGAAATCCCTATCTATTCAATATAGTGTTCAAAGACAAGCCGGCTTATCACGGCTTGCTGTGGCTTAATGCAGCTTATCATGTATTAAATTCGAATTTATCACCAAGCTATGTGATAATCGTGAAAATATTACGTGATAAATTTGAAGATATCACATGGTTTGATGATAAATTCGAATTTATCATGTGATAAGCTGCATTAAGCCACAGCAAGCTATGATAAGCCGGCTTATCTTTGAACACTAATCCAATAGAAAAAGAAATAATCAATTAAGCTCTTGAAGGACAACAAATAAAAGAGAAGCTAAAACATCTAACAACACAACTAAAGCCTTACAAAAAAATATCCTTCTATATTGATGGGTTATTATTGAATCCAACAGAGAGCCCAGAAAGAAGAAAAATGAGAATCAGATGGATAGCTGTTATAGAAAATAGAGCCAAGAGAATTTAAAGGAGCTATAAAAAATTGGCTGTCGTCAATTAGAGCTGAACTAGGTGCAATATAGTCAGCCTTACTAACTGCACCAAACAAGGCTATAGTGAACATTTATACAGACAGTGTAGCATCGATTCAGGCAGTACAAGCAAGCCAAAATAAAACCAAGCCAAGCGATATAGTAAAAAGAAAAAATCTCTGTTTCTTAGAACAAATATCAAGAACAATTGAACTTAAAGAACTAAGAGTGTAGTTTAACAAGATTAAAGTATATACTGGGGTGCAAGGTAATGAAAAGGCTGACAAACTTGCAAAAGAAGAAGTAAACAGTTCCTTACTCCTTGATCCAAAATGGCCCTGAAACAAGTGATCGATCACTAAGTTAAGATAGCAAGAGATCCGAGTAGACGATGCAATGAGAAGGTTCATTATATAGCTTACTGATCTAAGTATTGATGCTAAATGGAAAGATTTAAAAAGTATAAACAAATAGGCTAAGACAACCTACAAAGAAAACGAAATAGACTGGAGAGAGGTTTGGAAAGATATAAGCAAAGTAAAAGGTAGAAAATGCATAAGCTCTCAAGCACACAAAGATTGGATTTTCAAAATCAAGCGTCTTAATGGTCTATTTCCAACTATGCAAATCCTGAGGCAGAGGAAAAAAGATTTATACATGGATAACACTTGCAAGATTTGCTTCTAAGAATGCAAGATACAAGATCACCTAGCCGAATGTACTAAGCTAAGGCTGCTCAGCTATCGTTAACAAGGCAGAAAAAGAAAAGTAAGCTTGAAGATACATGACAAGCAAAAAATAGCAGAAATAGTGTTCGGCAAAAGCCTGGAAGAAAAAATCTTAGCTAGAAAAGAACTAATAAGAGGCCTGGTAACAAAGCAAAGAGTCCAGAAGATTTGTTCCTTGTTAGAGGAAGAAGTGGGAAAGACCTCCAAAATACTGCAAACCTTCATTAACAGCTTCTCAAACCATTTTTGCAAGCTCATTTGGAACTCTCGATGTGAAAAGATCATATAATATGAAAATAAAGAAGGCATAACGAAGAGAAAGAAAACAGAAAATGTTAAAAAAAGAAAGAGTGAGGAGGCAGAGAAACAAGACAAAGAAAACAGTGACCCATCAGGTAGCTCAAGAGAAAAAGAGACCAGAAGAACCAAAGTTAGCTGCAAAGAAGGAAAACTCGATACAGTCAAGGAAAAGGAAAGTCTAACCAGAGAATGGGTCACATGGAGAACCAAACCGGCATGGTCCTTACTGGTGAAGCCGAAAGGGTTTTTTTAAGTATGCTTGACATGGCAGACAATGGCCAATTAATGACCAAGGTGGGTACCTAAATCAGTACGAAATTCTTAGAAAGTTAAGAATCCTGAGAGAAATAAATCGTTGTTTTGGTGGGTCACACTGAGTAAATACTTGGTGAGTCTTTTTTAGATTAGAGCAATATATTATAAAGACAATTTATACATATATAATAGTCAAATAGTAGTTCAAATAAATAAAGACAAGACTGCTTAAAAAAAAAAAAAAAAAAAAAGCATCAAGAGAAAATTTTGAATCTGGTATAAAGACATTTTAATCTGCATCTACTTATACCAGTTGATAATAGAGGAAACACTTTATTCCCAGAAAATATAAGACAAAATATTGTAAAAGAGATGTACCAATTTTGTGTTGCAAATTAATTGTGGCTATTGTGGGCTTATCTCTAGACAAATTGGTACTCTCCTCAAAGATGACACCTGTAGACACGATCAGCAAAACCTACCATCCCTTTTAGCAAAACCATGATGAAAATTGAAGAGTATTGAAGTGTTATAAAGCAGTGTTACCTGCACCACTTTAATAGACCTAGGCTGGATTTACTTCTCTAGATACTTTTAAAAGAAGTAATTCCAGCTCAAAAAGAATAGTTCTTTCAAACTTTGAATAGTGCAGTGGAACCTTGGTGGTGGGAGGGTTTTAAAAGAGAATGGAACTATGCTGGTGCAAACGATAAACAGTGAAAAGAAATGCGTAATAAGTTTAACAAAGGCAAAAGAAAATGGAATAACAATACAGAAACAGCAAACCAAATTGGATCATACTTTACTGATACCACTTACTGGGTTTGTAGCTGTTCTGCCTTTGTTAGTAGTCAATTTCTATTATGTAAGCACTTGGTTCGGAGAGTTGTAAATTTATCTAATGGAGTTTGTTGAAGGTTGATTAGAAGCAATTTTGAATGTTATATTATACCACCATTTTTTGTTATAAAGGATTTTATGAATGATGAAGCAACATTTAGCATCTCGTCTGTTCCATCTGAAATGTCTGTTGAAAGTTATGATACCAATAGTGTTTTCAGTAATGATGACCCTGAAAATCATGAAGATGACGTTCGCACCTTTGTTAAATCCAATTGGATATTGTTTGAACAGGTATTCAAATGGGCCTATACGGAAAAATTAGCTAATAATTGGAATTATGTTCAGGCTGTTATGGAATGTAGTAAGTTATTGCAAATAGAAAAGGAAGTACAGAAAGTAGAGTGAAAGAAACATTAGCAATTGACTTGGGTCCCAGAGAATAGAAAGCCATATCTAATGTATCTATCATTTCTAGAAGAGGTAGATAATCATGAACCGGTCTTAGTAAAAGGCATAACAGTTGACTAGGAGGATATAAATAATTAATACAACTATAAAAACTATAACTATGTATTTAAATATTTTTATTATTGTGTACCTTTGAACCTTTGGGCTCAAAAATATTGTATTTTATTTGACACTTATATATTAATAACACTTTTACAAATTCTGAAAAAAAGAAATAAAGAAATAAATTAAATTAGCTTTGCCTAATTGATCTAATATGATATCAAAACCTTTAAAAAAAAATAAGAAGGTAAAAAATTGTTGTGGTAAAAGCATGCAAACTGAATAAAGAAAAAATGATTTCTAACATCTATTACCATTACATCTATTTATACCAGATGATCAGATCAGAACGTATCGGGGTCAAAAACGTGAAGCTGTAGCGGGTGTTGCGGCAGTGGCATGACTTATGTGACAGTAAATTTGATGGCCACCTTGGTCGATTCATTTTGCTTAAATGAAGCCTTTATTCTTCTTTAACGAAAATTCGGTTTTAAAAAATTGTATAAATTTCCAATTCATTTTTTGGCAAAATTCATTTTCATTCAAATAAAGGCATTTATTCATTTCTAATGATTTTTGTTTCTTTTAAAAAATTAAATTAAATTTCAATTCCTATTCTTTGGCAAGATCCATTTTTATTCAAACGAAAGTATTTATTTATTTCTAATTACTTATTGTTTCTTATTGAAAACAAAAAATCCAGGTTTAAAAAATTGAATTAAATTTTGATTCCTATTCTTTGGCAAGATAAAGTTTTGTTCAAATGAAAGCATTTATTTATTTCTAATTATTTTTTGTTTCTTATCAAAGACGAAAATATATAAACAAATATAAATATAAAATTTTTTATTTTGATTTCATTTATCATAATTCTTTATGCATTCTAAACAAATATTAATAATATCTTGGTCGCTTGGAATCCTAATCCAAGTTTTATTTTTAAACTAGTTGATTATATTTAACTTTTTAATAACGGCACTTGTTTGAGCAATATATTTTGTTATAAAAGTCTAATTTATATTCTATTCCTTCTTGTTTAGGTTTATTGGTTGATATGAACAATTTTTCCATAAATTTTCATACAAACTAAAGCACACCAAACATTTTTTAAACAAGAATTCAGATGAAAATTTATAATCGTTGACATTAATGTTATAACAATCATAAAATTATTATTAATATATGGATTATACTGAATTAATAACTTAACTGGATTGGCATTTGGGCAAATTTTTACAGGTGTCCTAGGAATTATAAAACTACCCCAGCAGCACTGACAGATTTTCACTAATTTGCAATTTAGAACCTTCAAATCCTTAATTGTAATTGGCTATTATAAAAATTTTTAATTTTTTTAAAACTTCTAGCGAAGATTTCTCAATAACTACTTAATTAAATTTAGTGAAAATTTTTTTATTTTAATTCTATATTTTTGTAGAATCAAAATAAAAAAATATTTATTGAATTTGGTTGAATTTGGTTTAATGGTCATTGAGAAATTATTGATAAAAGTATAAATAAAATTCAAATATCTTGGTGAAAAATAAGCTAAAATCGTGAAAAATTACCTCTTTTAAATCTTTAAATAAAGATTTCTCAACAAGCACAAGTACAAATTCGATGAAAATTTTTTATTTTAATTCTATGGATCTATTGAATTAAATAAAAAAATTTTTATTAAATTTAAATTGGTGATTATTGAAAAATCTTCATTTAAAGTTCAAACCAAAATTTGGCCACAGCACTGTTTTAATAGGTACTGAAACTTTGAACGAATATTACTCGACAATTGCCTAACCAAATTCAATCGAAATTTTTTTATTTTAATTCTATAAATCTATGGAATTAAAATAAAAAAAATTGATTGAATTTAGTTGGGTAAGTGTCAAGTAAGCTTCGCTCAAAGTTTTAGTACCTTTTAGAAAAAAACTGTAGCCAAATTTTGGCTTTAATTTTGGCAAATATTTCTCAGTAATGACCTGTACAAATTTGATAAAATTTTTTTTATTTCAATTTTATAAATCCATAGAATTAAATAAAAAAAATTTTATTAAATTTGTACAGGTGGTTGTTGAGAAGCCTTTGCTTAAAAGTTTAAATAAAAAATTATTATAACTTTATTTTTTAAAAATTTTCTTTTTAGAACTTCAAATGAAGGTTTTTCAACAACCACCTGTACAAATTTGATAAAATTTTTTTATTTTAATTCTATGCATTACAGAATTGAATAAAAAAAATTCTATCAAATTTATACAGGTCGTTACTGAGAAATATTTGCTAAAATTCAAGCCAAAATTTGGCTACAGCTTTTTTCCAAAAGGTACTGAAACTTTGAGCAAAGCTTACTTGACACTTACCTAACTAAATTCAATCAATTTCTTTTTATTTTAATTCTATAGATTTATATAATTAAAATAAAAAAATTTGATCAAGTTTGGTTAGGTAAGTATTGAGTAATATTCATTCAAAGTTTCAGTACCTATTAAAACATTAACATAGCTACTGCAACAAATTTGGACTGGCAGATCCTCGATTTTGATTGGCTAATGGC
>CAJVPY010003931.1:0-13304 GCA_910591965.1 Dentiscutata erythropus
TAAACTTAATGAAAACTTTTTACATGACTAAAAAAGGTTTTATATTTTAAGCCTAGTGCTAAGAATAAGAACTCAGATATATAGCTAAGAAAACCTAGAAACTAAGTGTACCTAGTAACTTATCTGCGGCCTAAACCTAGAGGTCATGCTTTGTAACTTTATAAGCATATATATTTTGTATATATTATGTGATACAATTATTATATATTATTATTAAGTATATTACAGCTCAGACAAGTCTGCACTCTAAACCTACTAGAAAATTCCATATCTCACTTATATACAACCTGGATTTTTAACTACTATATCCGATTTGTATATATAACTCCCTTCTATATTCACTACATCTCTCATATTTACAATATGCAACTCCTTCTTTTAGTATTCTATAGGAGGCCTCGTAACCTAACAATTACTTCCAAATTGGTCAGACTGCTTTGCTTTCCTAATTCAAGCTTTTTATTCAGCTACTATAGGTTCTACATTATGTGTTAATACCATGTGGAGCTTATACTTAACAAGGCATAGTTTTGCAAATGAGGTGGCACTACAGCTATTCCACAGAGTTATAGCCTAGTTAACATCATATATGTATAATATGTATTGCCAATTCTTGATAACAGATACTCCCATAGTTGGTAGATAGTGAGAGTAAGAAAATGATTATAACAAAGTTACTTCCAAAGGTGTTTTTCGTGCTCTAGATCTTTCAAATTATTTCGAATTTCCCACCAGATATATTTGGTGTTTTTATTATCTCAATATTTTAGGTTATGAGGCATTTAGAGGTATAGACCTAATTAGGACTTGTGGTCTGTTTTACTTCCACATTAATTAATGTTTGGTGCTTTTTATTGGTATTCTCTCTCTTATTTGTATATTGCTATACTTCCAGCCCGGTGCTTCTAGCCATTTCGCCCATATTTGGGTATAGTTACATGTACTCCAAGTTTCAGCCAACTCTTTATAGAAGTTTGTTCTTTTCCTTATCAAATAAGTAGTTGTGCCAGAGGTGTTTCAAATTTGGTAAAACCAATTCTTTACCACAGGTCCCTTTATATTCACCACATTTCTCACCTCCAATTCTAGTTACTGCCTGGTCATCCTTCCAAACAAGATCTCCAATGCTATCTTAGGGGTTGTTGGTGCTACCTTGCTAATCGCGGATTTATACACACAACCTTTGTATAGAGCCAATGATTTTTTGTGTTTTACAGAAAACAGCAGAATTCCTCTTAAGTATTGCAAACTACAAAAATTACTCACAATCACTGCAAAATATCGCAGAATCTACAGAATCTTACAAAATCCCAGGTAGAGCATAATTATATGATTATTAACCAATCAAATTAAGAGCTTTATGATAGTGAATTTGGAGATTTTTATGCTACATGCATATATGTTCATAAAAATATCAAGTTTATTTTTTAAGAAAAGTTTAAATATAATTAGAAAATCATAATAAAGGGGTTTTCAAATATAAATTTGTAATATCATAGTATAGTAGTAATAGCGAAAGTAATGACAAATTAAAAATATCAAGTTTAAAACAAGCAAACATTTTTAATTGTAATAACAATTAGAATCTTTTTAAATATAAATATGTAATAAAGATTTTTTTTTTTAATAATGGCAAATTGAAATAAGAAAGTTTCTATAACCACTCATATAAGTAAACATCCTGGTGCTTTTAGAGAAAATAGTGGTGTTATGTTTTGCAATTATTGCAACCATTCTATTAAATAGAAAGTAAAATCCACTGTTTATAGATACTGTAATTCGAAGACTTATATAAAAAACAAATGAATCTATGAAAGTAAAGAGCAATTTAAAAAACAAATTACACTCTCTACTGTTAATCTTGCATCTGAATCAAAAAAAAAACTTATAGAGGATTTAATTAAAGTATTTTTTTTTGCAAATATTCCTCTTGAAAAAGTTAATAGCTTACTTCCATTTTTTAAAAAACTTCTTAAAGAAGGTGGTGGCAGTGGTATTTCTCAAGCCTCCACACTTTGTCAATTATATTTGCCAACTGTTTTTGAGCAGCATTTTACTTTACTTCAAAGTTTTTTTTATCAAAAACCTGTAGCAATTATAATGGATGAAACTACAGATAACTGTTTGCATAGTGTAGTAAATACTTTATTCATTTTTTATCAAAATACTAAATTAGGTTTAGTTGATTTTTTAGAAAGTGTCAATAATTCAACAATTGAAGATGTTCTATTAACTATTTTAGTTAAATATACCGTATGTTTCTGAAAATAAGCAACCTTCAAAAGAAGCTACCCCTTTTTCTCTTGAAAAGAAAACATAAGAAACACCTTTGTTTCAAAAATAAGCTACACCCTGTTAATTGCAAATAGTTGCTACATATAAAAGTCAAAATTCTATTAAGTAAATTGATAAAAATTACTTAATAGCAATTGTTCAGAAAGTAAAAATACACCTATTTTAAAGTTTTAAGCAAATTGGAGAACTTTTTACTAAGATGTTTTTGTATTTTACATTTAAACGTAAAATGCAAAAACATCTTAGTAAAAAGTTCTCCGATTTGCTTGAAACTTTTAGAATAGGTGTATTTTTACTTCTTGAACAATTGCTATTAAGTGACTTTCATTATCAATTTACTTAATAGAATTTTGACTTTTATATGTAGCAACTATTTGTAGCTTAATAAAAATTGATAAAAATTAATTGTACCCAAAAATAAGCTACCTCCATGATTTTTGTATTACTTTTTGACCAAAAAAGGGTATCTTATTTTCAGAAACCTATGGTAATATTCCTTATACTTTACCAAAAATATTTTTATCTGATTCTGCAGCCTATATGAAAAAATGTTACCCTGAAGTGTTAAAATCTGTAATGCCACAATTGGTTTACTCATCTTGTTGTGCACATATTGTTAAACTTATTGGGTAAATATAAATTTAAGTATTTTAATTTAAAAATTATTTTTTATATATCTGCAAAAATTAAAGTTTTTATTAACTTTGAAAAAAGATATCTCAACAACTACTAGATCAAATCTGATAAATATTCTTTAATTTGAATTCTATGAATTCATAAAATTCAAATAAAAAAAATTCATTGAATTTGCTCTAGTAGTTGCCAAGATATTTCTACTATAAGTTTAAAAAAGTTTAAAACAAGCTATATTAAAATCTTTTTTTAACTTTGTGCGAAGATATTTTAGCAAATACCAGATTAAATTCGATAAACTTCTTTTTTTTAGAATTCTTGAATGCATAAAATTTAAACAAAAAAAAGGGTATTGTATTTAATCTTGTGGTTACTAAGATATCTTCACTCAAAGTTTAAAATAGTTTAAAATATCTAAGCTATATCAAAAGTTTTTAACTTTGAGTGATAATATTTTAGCAACTACTAGATTGAATTCTATAAATTCACAGAATTCAAATAAAAAAAAATTTATCGAATTTGCTCTAGTAGTTGCCAAGATATTTCTACTCTAAGTTTAAAAATATTCAAAACAAGCTGTGTTAAAATTTTTTTTTTAACTTTGTGCGAAGATATTTTAGCAAATACCAGATTAAATTCGATAAACTTTTCTTTTTTAGAATTCTTGAATTCATATAATTTAAACAAAAAAAAGGTTGTTGTATTTAATCTTGTGGTTACTAAAATATCTTCACTCAAAGTAGTTTAAAATATCTAAGCTATACCAAAAGTTTTTTAACTTTGAGCGATAATATCTTAGCAACTACCAGGTTAAATTTGATAAACTTTTTTTTGTTTGAATTCTATAAATTCACAGAATTCAAATAAAAAAAAGTTTATCGAATTTGACTTAGTAGTTACTAAGATATCTTTACTTGAAAATTTAAAAAAGTTCAAAACATCTATTAAAACAAAAACTGCCAAAATTTTCTCTAAGCTTTGAACAAAGATATCTTAGCAACCATAATATTAAATACAATAAACTTTTTTTTATTTAGATTCTATGAATTTATAAAATTTAAATAAAAAAAAATTCATTAAATTTGAGTTTGTAGTTGCTGCAATATCTTTGTTTAAAGTTTGGAAAAAATTTTGGCACAGCTTTTTTTTTGATAGATGTTTTGATTTTGCAAAAGTACGAATAATATTTGTGTATAAAAAATAGAAAATTTCTTAAATTACACTATGTGTATCTTATACATATTATTATTTATTATACTATGTGTATATTATACATATTATTATTATTTATTTTTATTAAAATAAAAACAATTTAAAATTAATTTAACTATTATTAAGGTTAGTATTAGAAGTTAAATGTTGGCAAGACTTTGTTTATACTAAAATTTTGCAAAGAATTTTTTTTCTATTTATTTTGTATAACTGTGTATAATACACACAGTGTACAAATAGAAATCGTCTAAAAAATAATTCTCTTTAATTTTAATTTAAATATTTAAACTATATATATAATTATTTTTATTAGAGATACTTGGCGAGTGTTTCTGATTTTAATCTTCTAAAAGTTCTCTTATCAAAAATTAAAAAGTCATCTACAAACTCACCTGCACGTAAAGGTCGTTATTTAAATCATCTTAAAATGTATGGAATTAGAAATCCATGCAAAATTCTATTACCAAATAAGACACGATGGAATTCATGGTTTAAAATAGTATTTTATACTAAAGATCATATTGAATACTGGGCTTCTTTTTATCTAGAAGAATATGAAAGAGATGCAAAACATGATTTAGTTATTGAAATTAATAAGATTTTACAGAATCGCCAAAAAAAGGCACAATTACTATTTATATTAATTTTATTTCATGTTATGCACAAGAATTTGTTTATGATTTAGATTTTTTCTAGCAACAAAATAAGCTAATATTTCCTTATATTGAAGGACAGCTTGAACAACTTTTATCATTTATAGAAGGAAATATTATAGTACAAAATTTTGGAACTGATTTGCATGATTTTATTACACAATTCTATTTTAATCCAAATGATTTTTATAATATTTTTCGATTAGTATTTGTGGTTGCATATAATAAAATATGCAATATATATTCCACAGCATCCTGCCTGTTCTTTATTTTATGCTTGTCGCATTTTTAACTCCCTATATATTAAGATGAGAAATCAAATCAGTGATATTTCCCATAGAGATATTCGTTGATACTTAGCAATTACTGAATTCAACAATCTATCAAACAAAATTCTACAAGAATAGACAATTTATCTTGGATTTGTTAACAAAGTAACTAAAAAA
Source organism: Dentiscutata erythropus (assembly GCA_910591965.1). Lineage (NCBI taxonomy): Eukaryota > Fungi > Glomeromycota > Glomeromycetes > Diversisporales > Gigasporaceae > Dentiscutata > Dentiscutata erythropus. The sequence goes on from CAJVPY010003931.1 coordinate 5,240, forward strand.
ATGTCTAATCTTCATGAATATTAGATGGAAATGCAAACTATTTTGCCAAATTTATCAGAAATAGCACTAAATTATATTTGGCTTCTAGCTTCTAGCTGCAGTGTTGAATGTAGTTTTTTTATATACTGTATAATAATATTTTAAACAGTGATCGTTAAAGTCTTTCAATTGAATCTTTAAAACAACTAAACATGCTATATTTTAATGGCGAATAATTGTTTTTTCTTTTTTTAAACAAAAAAAATTCAACTTTATTTTAGTTAAAAAATATGTAGTATATTTTTTTTGCTACCAAAAGTAAGCAATAGTATAAATAAAATTTTTTTTAACAAGCACATTAAGTCACAGAATCTGCATTATACCACTGCAAAATTGCACAGAATTTAATGAGATCATACAGAATTCATAAAAAAAATTTACCACAGTAAATCACAAAATTTGTCTTAACCACACGCAGAATTTGGTCTTAACTACTGCAGAAAATTATCGGCTCTGCCTTTGTGTAATAGAACCTTCTGTAACAATCACTATTACACATAGTGCTAACTACTCCACAATGGACCTCTTTCCAGAAATTCCTAATCCAGATCTGTATTCACTTGAACTTCCTATAGCAGATACTTCCAAATATTCATAGATAAACATATCTACTAGGATTGAACCCAAAACCTGCTCATAGAGGGTTGGGTGCTTAGACCACTAGGCCGCAGGATTCCAACCCTATTATTAACTATTTATACAATAATATATAAAATATAATATATTAATAGTACTATAAAATTAAAACAAGTTTTTTATACAAGTTTTTTATATAAGTTTTATAATATAGTAAAGTAAAATCTCAACGATCATCTGGACCATATTTTTTAAAAAACTTTTTAACTAAAAAACAATAATATACTGCAAAAAAAATAAAAGACATAGAAAAAGGGCATAAGAAGAACCATACTTGTCATTTAGAGGCAGTTTTATATGCTACTTGCTAACAAGCTTAAAGTTTATCACTTATGGCAGTACAGTACTTGTCATTTAGAGATAGTTCTCATATATTATCTGCCAACAAGCCCAGAGTTTATTACTTACTAAAAAAACTATGTACTGTGCCAACTTGTAGAACACCTGTTGATGTCTTTAAAACTCACACTCATTTGAATATGTACTAGTGGTCTCTTCTGTGTTTTTCGCTTTTTGCTATTCTTGCCAAAAATTTTAATAAAAAAATAAACATTTTAGCTTACCTTTTTCAAAAGATTGGCATTGTTTATACCTATTTAATTTGGACAAACTCAGTAGAATACAACCACATATTTGTTTTGTTTATCAATATGGTACTATAATATGAGGAAAAAATCATCATTCTGTTTAGGAGATACCCAAGTCAAGTTAGTATCTAGAACAAGTTTCAAAGCTAAACTGAAGGTTTTACAATTGAAATATAGCAATTAGTTGCAATTATTATATAATTTTTATCCTTATGTCTGACATGGGCTATAATAGTATATTATAGCTACTTTCTTTTTTTTTTTACTTTTTTTATTTTTGTTTATTTATATTAGATTATTTTAAAAATTTTAGTTTGGTTTTTGTTTTTTTTATCACCGTGAGGCATTTTTTTCTAAAATATTTATGTCTTTTGTAAACATGGCTTTATTTTTTTATTTTTATATATGAATAAGGGTTTAATAATTTTGTCAAGTTTAGGTGAAAAAAGTCTGAAAGAAAAGAAAGTAGTCATAATAGGCGACAAGGTCTACTGTTGAGAGCCAGATCATATCTAATTGCAGAAGGAGTCCGGAAGGAGGAAAATCTTGCTATAGCAAGTCAAACATAGGTATCAATTGAAGTAACCAAGTTAGTTACAATTTGTAATTTAGGTATACATAAGGTTATCTCATTGGAAGCATTTGTCATTTAGAGATAGTTCTTATATGCTATTTTGCCAACTTGCTTAAAGTTTATTACTTACCCAGTAATTTCTTTTGTAAACTTTTACTAGTTTAGAGCAATTAGTACAAAGTCTAATAAAATTGTAGTATAACTGCCTAATATTAAAAAAAAAAGTAGAATAAAATTTAGAACACCAAACTGGAAGCATGAAGAATACCCACTTAAAAAACACCAATTTGGAAGTAATATAAGAACTGAATTAGAAGTAATGTAATAAGTGATAAAAGATAGAAGTTAGTTGGTAAACATTGTACAGTAGTATATAAGTGAGATATATATGATAAAAATAGGTTTGAAAACTATTTAATAAGTTAGTAACTAGTTTAATTGCAGGGTAGTTATTAAAGAGATAAAAATCTCATATAGCAGGTTGTACATAGGTACTCAAGTTAGTAACCAGGTAAGCTGATACTATACATACTTTAGATAGTTATAACTATACTTGTGATATTTGTAACCAAAAAATACCTAAGCATAAAAATTTGATAAATAGTAAAGATAAGACTGCCAAATTAAAAAAAAAATAAAAAAATAAAGTAAAATCTGAAATTAGCTTAAAACAAAGTTTTTTTTACTAAGTTAATTTTTTTTAAAGCTTAACAGAGTTGTAGAGCTTATTTTTGTAGTTCTAATGGTAGTAAAATTATCTAAATTGGCCTAGTAGTTTTTGAAATATTATAATTTTTCTTTCTTTACATATATAAAACGTTTTTAAAATAGTTTTATATATAAAAAAAAAAAAGTTATAATATTTCAAGAATCACTAGGCCAATTTTGATGATCTTGCGATGCCTGAGATAAGTTTAGAAAACTACGTAGAGTGGCTAGAGAATATGAAAGGCTGGTGGAGAATTATAAATAGAAAAAGAGCTGAAAAACTAGAAGTTACCAAATGCAAGGAAATAGAACTAAGTATAGACTGAAGATGCGAACAATTGAAAATAAATAAGAAAAAATACTAAGAGGCCTTCTAGACAAACCTTGCAATAAAATTACAATAGATAGAATTTTTAAAGAACAAAATAGAGATAGAACCTTGATTACGGAACCAAATTAGGTTTTACAAGAAACTAGATTACATTATGATAGACAAATGCGAGAAAGAGTACCCAAAAAGCCAGAAAAGGTAGAAGCTTGGGCAGAAGTTTACTAACTAATTAGTTGGGTTCAAGATGACTAGTATTCTGATATAGAAAGCGAAATTACAGAAGAAGAGTGGATTTCCACATTAAAGTCTTTAAAAAGTGGCACAGCTCCAGGTCTATCAGGGATTACATATAGCTTTCTCAAAAATGCAAGTGCGTCAACCCAAGAGTATTTTAGATCTTTTGCAAACTTCTGTATAAGAGAGCTGGCCATACTAGAGGAGTAGAAAAAAGTGCAAATTTACCCAATACTAAAAAGCACAAGTTGAAACTATGACTTAGAAAACACAAGACCGATTGCCCTTTTAGAAACATTCAGAAAATGTATAACAAAAATCATTACCAATAGGCTTTCAAAAGTGCTTACTAAATACCAAATTCTTCAAAGATAGAATTTTGCAGAGTTACTAGGAGGTTCTACAAAACATCTAGTTTATATATTAAACATGATTACAGAAGATGCAAAGGAGAAAGATGCCGAGCTTTGGGTAGTTCTGCAAGATATGAAGAAGGCTTTTGATTCAATATCACTAGAGATGCTACAAAGAACAATGAAAAGAGTTAAGATTTCACCCAAAACAATAGAGTTAATTCTAATGCTCTTTAAAAACAGAAAGTCATATATAATAACAGTATTAGGTCTTACAAATCTAGTTGAAATGAAAGATGAAATAGAACAAGAAGAGATCTTCTCACCACTACTTTGGCAGATCTTCTATGACTCACTATTAGTAAGAGTACAGAAGAGTAAAGAGCTTGGCTATACTATAGAGGCTCTAAATCCTAACTTGTTGCAAGAGGGTGAAGCAAAGAATGAAAAAGTAAGGGTAGCAGTTGTAGCATTTGCAGACGATACTACATGGATTGCTCTAAATAGACAAGTGATAAAGAAAATGCTCACAATTGCAAATGAATTCTTCGAGATCAATGATATACAGATCAATGGAAAAAAGTCAAATCTTATAGTATTCAACCCAGAGTCTAGATCAGAAGAAAGATATATTACATTTGGAGATGAGAAAATTAAAAAAGAAAGGCCAAATAATATAACGAGAGTTCTTGGGATATGGCTCAACTATAGAATGAATGAGAATTTGGTGCACAAGAAAGCCAAAGTAATTGTACAGCAAACAGTAAAAGCACTAAGATGGAAAAAACTTACAGTTAGCCAATTAGCGTATATCAATAATATGTGTATTATACCCAAACTTTGCTACCTATTACAACTATCAAGAGCATCTGGAGACTTAATAGACAAGATCCACCAACCAATAATTAGGCTAGCAAAAAGCAAACTTGACCTTCAAGTTACAGTACCGAACTATGTAACCACACACAAGAATATACAGAGCTATTCAATAAACAGATTACAAGTCTACATAACAGATTAAATGATAAAGAGGTAATTAACAAAATTATTGAGCTGAGAATCTGGCAAGGACACCGAATAGCTAGTTTAACAGAGAGCTTTGATGGCTAAGAAAAGCATATAGTGCTCGAAAAACTCTGAAAATACAATCAAGCAATGCTAACCTTAGTAAAGGGAGCAAAGAATCAATTAGTAATTAAACCAACACAAGGTAGTTGGGGAATCAGAAATATAGGTAGAACAATACATAGTATGATAGGAGAAAAAGCCTTTATACAGTGTGCAAAGATGCTAAAATTCTTAGATCTAATATTTATCGAACAGCTTTTAGATATGCAGGGAAAGCAGATGATCACGTGGCATTATCTTAAATGAGTCAAAGAAAGATCTAGCAAAGAAAAGGTCCTGATTTAGTTTAGGTCAATCGAAAATCAGATGATCATTAACTTTAATACAAGAGAAATAAAGCAAGATCTGCAAACAAGTAGCACAAACAAATTAGCATTAATACCCCAAAAAGTGAAAGTCTCAGAAGACAAACGTAAACTTGATTGGATACTAGTTAACAACAAAGAAAACAAGCCAGACATTCGAAGAGTAGTTAGCAAGAGCAAAGAAGGATTTCGCACAGAGAAGTGATTAGTTAGGAAAGAAGAAAAAGGTAAAATCAGACTAGATAAAGAAGCAATTATATTAAACAACACCCAATAAACAGAGTAGATTAACAAGAAAAAGTAATCACAGTATTGCAAGGGTTTAGAAAGCAAAATAGTAGTTAGATTCTTGATATGATACAAAGCTCATTTGAAGGAATTAGGAAAAATAATATTGATACAGAGATAACTAGTAGGAGGGAAATAGGTAAAGACTTGTATAGTTTAAAACATGCAAGCCTGGCAGATATAGTTTATATAGATAAATTAGAGAGAGACTATATTAAAAAACAAGGGTTTGGTGAATATTGTGAAGAGTTATTATTAAATCAACTAGATAGAAATATAGAAACAGATAAAAAAACATTAACATTCTATATAGATGGCTCATTATTAAAAGAAACGAGAAATAGAAGAGCAGTGTGCAAACAGGGTTTAGATTAGTTGCAAATTGACGAAAATGAAAAAAACAAGTTACAGGAGGGTTGCCTTAGTATAGAACATTGGCCTTCATCAACAAGAGCTGAATTGGCAGCAATATGGGTAGTTCTACTTATAGCCCCGATAAGGACCAAAATCAAGATATATACAGACAGTGTAGCTGCAATAGATGCAATCAAAAAAGATGAAGGTCTAAGAACGAATAGAGAATGGCTAAAACAAAAAAACTACTTTTTGCTACTCAAAATTATAAATGCCAAAAACACGAAAGAGTTGAAGCTGAAATTAATTAAAGTTAAGGGTCATAGTAAGAACAAATAGAACGATGAGGCAGATCATTTAGCAAAAAAAGGTTTGCTAGCACCAGACCTACGAATACAGAAGGTAGTACCAAGTTTAAGGCTCAGATACAATGTTTATTGGCAGAATCAAAATCCCAACAAGAAATTTCATCAAAGAACTCAAAGATACAAAAATTGCAGCAGAATAGAGAATGTTAAGTACTGTAAGTCTGCTCAAGCCAAGAGACAATACACAGAAGTGGGATTGGAAAAGTCTATGGAGAAGAATCAAATCTCAAAGCAGAGTGTACTGGACATCAATACAAAAAGGAAAAAAGCTCAACTTCCTGATCAAGTGCTTGCATAATCAGCTCCCAGTACTAAGTAACCTCATTAAAAGAAGGCCAGACCTATATGAGGAGAGTAGCTGCAAATTGTGTAAAGATAATATAGAAGAAACACAAGATCATTTAGCATACTACAGAGCACAGCAGACCCATTGGCAAAAAATTGAACAAGCAGCAATTGAAGCAGTACAAGCCCTCATAAATAAACCTGAGAAAAGGGAAAATTACAAACAAGCGAACTCCAGCGATGCTTATTTGGTAAAATTTACAAGAAGCAAAAAGAGTGAAGAGAAGGCTTTACTCGGGGCTTATTTAAAAGTACAGTCATAGAAGAACTTATCGACCAAGGCTTAGCAAAAAAAGAAACAAACTTAGCCTTAGATACAACAATACATGTTTTGTGGAATAGCTTTCATAAAATTATATGGCGATCAAGATGCAAAAAGATAATAAAGTGGGAAAAAGAGAAAGACATCTCTAAGCAGCAAAAATTAGGAAAAAGAGCCAAATTGCAGGATAAAAAGAAGGTTAGCAGAAAAAGAAGAAGAGAAAAGACAGAAGCACAAAAAAGTTCTGATCAGAAGAGTAGAAAACTGCCTAATCCTAAAGAAACTATGGTATAGAAGATTAATAATAGAAGGAAAAACATGAATAGAAGAATAGATGCTTTGGTAGAGAAGACAATTTGAAATAGAATTAGAGTCGGTGGAAAGCCATTTTGGTGTGGCACTTAGGCTAATTTAACACAGCCCCTAGTTTTTAGAATAGTTTTCAAACTAGTATGGCAGGTTGCACTTGGGCGCTATTAGGTAGCTAGGTGATGTCAGGCTTGCAAATTAGAAGTAAACAAGTGTATAATTTAGTAATATACTTAGAATCTTAATAAAGTACTGGCGAAACTGCCTAAGATTAAAAAAAAAAAAAAAAAAAAAAATTATAACCCGTACAAGGCTGGTAAAAATTGTATAACAAATGCAATATTTGTATATCTTTTCTGTAAAGCTTCACTTTAGCATTAAAGTTACTTTCTGATCTTCCCACCAACTCCGAATCACTTCGTTGCCCATTTTAATTCATACTTTAAGCCAGGTGTTGCTGTTGTCTGAGGGTTACACTTACCCTAACCCAAGAAGGACCCGTATCTTAAGCCACCTACTACTGTAATTAGAGTTCCCAGGCCGAGTCCCATGAAGTAGCACTATATCTATCCATAAACAAACATGTGATTGTATTCTGCTGGTCCATCCAAATTTGGGAAGTAAACAATACCAATCTTTTGGAGGGGGTAAGCCAAATCCCTACATTTTATCAAAATTTTTTGAAAGACCAATAAGGAGATGAGAGAAAATAAAAGAGGAATAACTTAACCAAATAAAAGAAAGCAGCTTAAAAAAAACATATTTTCTGTTGTTTCCCCTGTGTTTTTTTTTGAAGTAACAATCTAGAAGCTTTGTTGACAAAGTTGGGCTTTATCTATTCTTCACCAAAATTTTTTAACAAGAGCACCTCTTGCCAGTTATTTTATATAAGAACGCTTCTAGCTTGCATGCCGAATATCTCTTTAGAGGAGTCCCGTAAGCAAAACCGTTAATTTCTAGACAAACCGCTGCATAGGCCCCAACTCTCTAGCAAAAAGTATATTTTTTTGTTAGTAGGAATTTGGTTTTGGTGATTGTCAAAAAGAGTTATATTGACTATATATATACTATGATATATATACTATATATATATATATATATATAAACAGTATTGTCACGGGATAGCTTTAGACAATTTGTGGACAATTGTGGACAAAAAAACAAATCTAAATTACTCAAAATTTTATTAAGATAACCTATTTTTTTCTTTTCAGAAAAATATTCAAAACTATAAAAAATATATA
>CAJVPY010003932.1:0-13303 GCA_910591965.1 Dentiscutata erythropus
TTCAAGCTATCTACAAAAATAATGATAGCGAAAATTGCAACAGTAGTATTTTTTTCTGTTGGTGAACTGTACTTTCGCAAAATTGGCAGCACTGTGTGGATTTCTGGCAAAGCTGAATTCTCTGGAAGTTTTATTAAAACAATAAGCTTTTTTAGCGTAACTGTTTTCATGCTAGTTTTAGGAGATAAGTGCGAGAGAACACTGTTCAATTTGACAAAACAAATTTGGAATAAGCAAAATATTTCTATGACTAGATCAGAACAAATTTGTCAAAAAAAACTTGCATTTGCGCATCTCTAGCTATAAGCCCTAACCTATTCTAACTCTGACCCAGATATAAATCAATATGTTTTTTGATTTAATTACACCTGATCTTATTATTTGATCGTGATGCGTCACAATATACCTGCGCGAATTTGAATGTAATTAAAATTTTACCTTTGATACCAATATTTGGCTTTATCAAGATTTCTTGTTATTCCAATTCCACATCGATAACATTCTGCAACTCTTGACACTCCAATATTGTATCCCATCTCCGCAGATTTCTGATAATAAATGAAAGCTTTATATTCGTCCTCTTCAATTCCAATTCCATGACGGTAACAATTTGCAACATTATATATTCCAAAAGCTTCCCCTATCTCTGTAGATTTCTGATAATAAACGAAAGCCTTATGTTCATCCTTTTCAACTCCAATTCCATAATGATAACAACATCCAACAACATTTATTGCAAAAGTGTGCCTCATATCTGCCGATTTTTAAACACATACGAATGCCTTATGACTATCCTTTTCAATCCATTTACCATAATAATAACAACTTGCAAGAATAAGTTGAACTGTTGGATTGATCTGATTATTCAAACAAAAATTGATAACATTATCTAGATTTTGCTTTATTAGAAATTGCTCCAATGTCTCAATGATTGCATATAAATGTTTATCTTTAAATATTTCTTCATTAAACAAATTACAAATACAATTGAGTATCATTGTTGGCTATTTGAGTAATTTCTGATTAGCTGTTAATTTTTTCTGCCTGCTCTCCAAATAGGTCATTTTTTATTGACATTTTGACCCTATTACCACTTGAATCAGGAGAATGTTACAACAAAGCTGGTTCAACTCTGATAGAAACTAAAATGGAAAGGACGATTATAAAATAATACGAGCGAAACTGTATTGTATATGCGTATGTATATGTAAATGTCACGAAGCAATTAGATAATAATCAGGGAGTTCATTTAAATATAATGAGATATTTAATTAACTTATAATAATGGGATCTCGAAGTATTAAACAAAAGAAATGAAAATGTTAAATAAATAAGTATCAGAAAAGTCAGATAAGGAAGATAAAAAATATTTAAATGCAAGGGTTTTTCCATAGCGATATATCGCCAATCTGTCCTATATGCGGATGATAAATAGTATATAATATAATATAAACTTTTTTTACGAGAATTCAATTCTTATTATGCTTTAAAATAATATCGGCTAAAGAACTTTATTGTTGCTGTATACGTATATGCCACTTGTTCTTATAACCTAAAAACGAAATTAGGATAAGTTTAATTTAATGCTATATGTAAATTCTTAGATATTATTAGTAATCTGTTTACCTACGTACGTATATTATTCATCATTTTGTCTATCACTACTCGCTAGTTATTCTTAAATATTAGATCTTTATTCGACCGTTGGAATAATCATAGCCCACGTCATTTCGTTAGAAAAAATTCATACGGTGATACATTAAAGATCGGAGTGACCCTAACCTAATATGATACTCCCGAAATTACGAAATATTTATAAGGTAGCTGCACTGCGCAACGCTAGGGTGTTCAATAAACTAATTTAATCAAAACATAGTTAGGGTCATTAAGTTCGGATTTTTTAAAGGGTTATTTCACGTATAAATCTATATATGAATTTGTACTAATTTAGGTACATTTTTCTATATACCATATTATTTTTAAACTGTAGTTCTAGACTAGCTCTACACTGTAACAGAACTTATTATATGGATATGTGTGTGTAAGTAATTACACACGGATTCATATTTAAACACGTGGCCTTCGGCCACGTGATTTAAATATGAACCCGTGTGCAATTACTTACACACACATATCCATACAATAACTATAACCGGTTTTTAAATAACCTTAGTTAATTATTAATAAAAATTAATCCAAAATTTTATTAAAAGTTATTTAAAAAAACTGGTACTGTTACAGTGTAGAGCTAGTCTAGAACTACAGTTTTTTTAAAAAAACATACACAATTTTGTTTGTTGGTTGTGTAGAAAAATGTAGGTGAAATAACCCTTTAAAAAATCCGAAATTAATGATTATCAAATATAACCCTACGTAACTAAATTTTGATTAATTAATTTAGTGACATGACACCCTAGCGCAATGCTGTCACGCAAAACCAGGAATGTAAATTTATGAATTACCGTAACTCAATTAGATAATATGGGTATGGTGCAAAATACCTAAACCATCCAATCTTACTACTAATATATTTCAAATTTCGCAATTTAATATTTGCACTATAATTACATGTAAGATTTACCTAATTAATTACTATTTTATGAAATTTACAATATTTGCTGAGTAGTAGCAATTTTTTAGAAAAATCACTATTTCAAATACATTGTTATATTAATAATCAACTGGATAATATTTATCAAATAGATACAATTGGTTGTTTAATGGTAAAGATTTGATTTAATAGTACCATAAATGGCCATATAAAAGACCCAGGTCTGTTAAATTCCACCGATTTTAAACTTATAGTAGACCCGGGCCCAGTACATGGCTGAGAGTTTGTATATCGAATGTAAAAATTTGAAATATATACACACTTTCTATTTGTAACATGCAATCTAGATGTTTGAAAATAATTGGATTTCAATCAAGAATATCCTGAGATCTGTACACATGTCTAGTACCCAGTGGGTCTACTATCCAGGAGGATCTTTTATATGACCATTTACAGTAGTAATGGTCGTACCCTAAATTATGATAACTGGCTAACCAATAGGCTACCCGGATAACAGGATTAAAAGATTGGTTAATAGGTATTTAACTTATGGTTAACTTAAAATATAATACATACATAAGCGACACCATATAAAACCTATTTTCTCTTGGCATATTCATATGATTCTGGTTTCAGGAATGTACGAAGTGGAACAGATTGTGTGACACACACAGGCATATTTTACAGAATGGCACAGTAAAAATAGCATAGACATTGCGGCAATGGGTGGACATTATATCACATTATACAGAACAACACTTTCAGATGACACTTGTGTGTACGTTGTGCATATGTTGGCTCATTTTGCTGAGAGTAAAAAATAATAAATTATTTTTTTTTAAAAAAAGTGCAATATCTCATAATTTCATTGATAAAGCTGCTATAAGTATCTTAACAAAAAATATTCCTTACAAAATTTTACTTCATATGCAGTTAGTATGTTTATATTATATTGATTACTAATGTAAATTCTATGTCTTTATTATAAATTCACATATTTATTATTTGTTATCACAGTGGCACATGAATTTATGTATTATTACCCATACCAAATTCTGTGCTAATTCAACTAGTAATCAGCTGCAAACCCATGCCATTTACAGTCCAATTGGCATGGGCGTATGGTTCCACACAGACCACCGAATCCATACCAACTTGGACCAGGGCTGGGCAAGCTATATATTTAGTGTTTTTTTACCAGACACTGGACATTTCCAATTTGTCTATTGTAATGTCCAGTGTATGTCCAGTGGGCTAAGGTTAACAATTAGGTGGCTGGATTTATATTGCCGGTAATTTTCTAAATTTGAGTCAGATTTTCATATTCGTTCAACAAGTAGTTCATCGTTACAAGTGTAACTTGATAGTCTTGTGTTTGTCGTATTTTAATTCTATATGCTACACTGTTTCCATTGTAGAACAATGTGTAATAATATAATTGTTGTTTGACTTTATTTAGTAGTTTATCTGGTAGGTTTTTAAAGTCTGTTACTCTAGGGTATCGTTCCATTATTGTAGCGGCTTCCAGTCGATCCTTTTTTTCAAATATGGATAGATATTTGTATCCTTTTAAAATTTGTTCTAAGTTGAGCACCCGTTTTTCTATTAATTTTAGCGGTGCTATTTTGTTTTGTACTTTTTGTTTTAGTTTTATTGCTCTTCAGATTTGTCTTGAGGTGACTTTTTCTTTATCTTTCATTAGGTCTTCTAGTTCTTGTTCAGTCATTTCTGTCAATTCTTCTTGTTCGAATTCCGAATCTACTTCTTCAAATATTCCAGGATATATTTTTTTTTGGTTCGTCATTACTTTGATTTCTTTTGTGAAGTTTAATCTATTGATCATTTGTAATACTGGGTAATCCCTTATTCGGTGAAATATGTAATGTAAGTTGTGTTGGATCATTGGTATTAGAGGTAATTGTTGTTCTTCAATTTGGTTTAATGAGTATATTTGCCATGGTCCTAATGTTTTTGGTTCAGTATTTTTTGGTTATTCATTTTCTAATTTAAATATAAATAATCCTAGTGTTATTAGGTATTTTGCTTGTTCAGTTGGGCATCCTGTGGCTATCCATTTTTGGTCTGAGTAGTATGAGTTTTCTTGAATTTTGATTAATTTTTCATTTTTTACTACTAATTGCGCTTCTTCAAATATTTCTCTATGGGCTGTTGCTTCTATGGTTTCTATTGGTATTCCATAATCATTAAGTTTTTCTTTTTCTCCCATTCCGTTAAATGTTCCAAAAACGATTTACTAGGGTTTATTCTTTGTCCTATTAAAATATAGTCTATATTTTCAATTGTAGTGAATGGTATTGCTTGAGTCATTATTCTTCTAGGTAAGTTCAGAGGGTTGTGTAAAATTAATGGTCTGTCCAGGTATGCCATCGTTTCCGGATTTATTTGCGATATATCCAAGTTGTTCGTATATTCTTGTTGTTGGTCCTTTTGGTTCCAGAGTTCCTCGAATATGCTGTAATTTTGGTTCAGATTCTCTCCAAATTGGTTTCCAATATTTTGCATGGTGTTCATATATTTCTTTCCAGGTATTCTTTCCTAATGTTTCGTTCTTCCAATATTTGAATTTTATATCAATTCCTGTTCTTTTTTGGTATATTCTTTCTATATGGTTAGAATAATATTTTTGTCTTGTTTCTCTTTCCCAATCTTCTATTTTCTTTCCTATGTAAGGTTCGTCTTCTTTTTTAAACTTTGAATTTATTGTACTTTGTATATAAAGTATTTCGTTCGTTATCCAATAATAGTCAGGATTTTTATAACAATTATATATATCTAGTGGTTTTTCGTCTAATACTGTGCTTCTTAGAACTACTTTTTCTAATTCTTCTTCTAAGTCTTGTTTTATATATTGGTTAACTTTATTGATTGTTGGATTGTCAATTTTTTTTTTGGTCCTTTTATTACTTCGTCGGGTTTGTAATTTATTGAACAGTATTCTTCAAATAACAGTTCAGGGTTTGGGAATTTCCAATGTGTCATTCCAAAATTGTTTGTGGTATTTTTTGAATTCTTCTTAGTTTTCTATTTCGTGTTCTTTTCTCCTATGCTATGATTTGTTACTTTCCAATATAATGTTATAATAAGTGATTGTAAACTCGATTGAAGCATTTTTCTTATCCAATTTAATCTTTCTTCTTCGTTTTTTATGAAAATATACTCTTTTGAGTTTGGGTTATGATTTAGGTAATCCGTAGTATAGTATATTATTTCTCTAGATGTATCAATTATATAAAATATGTGTTGAGTTCCTTCTTCTCTTTGGAATATAGAGTATAAGCTATGCTGTATTTTTCTTTTGTGGTCAAAGAATTCGTTTTTAAATTCTTGATGGAGTTTTTTGAATGTTGTAACTGATTCTTCAATAGTAAAGTTTTCTTTTTTCTTTTTAGGTCTGAATCCTCTAATTTATAATATATATTAAAGTATTTTTCTATGTTAATCTTTTTCCACTTATTCATTCGTATATTTTATGTATCCTTTTTTTTCTTGTATTTTTTCTATTTCTTCTTCTTTTCTTAAGTTATCTATTTCATCAATTAATTCTTTAGTTCTCTTCTCAATTAACTTCTTTATCTGTTTGTCTTTAATATGTTTTCTTACTCCTTTCTTGCTTAATTCTGCAAGTATTTCTTCATCTTCGTGGATTATTATATTTGCTCCTTCTTCAAAGTATATATTTTGTAGGGCTTGAATAATATTATAGGAAATTGTTGATAGTTTTCATAGTAACATGTTATATATTCGTTTGTTGGTATTTTTCAAATATCTCGTCGTGTATTGATTCTAGTTGTGTTTGGAGTATATTTAATTTTCTAATATATAGATCCTGTATTTTCTTCGAGTTATGATTGAATATTATTCCTGTTGGTATTTGTATTGCTAGTGCTAAGTCCTTTATTGCTCATAATAATATTAATATGGTTCCTATTTTATAGTTATTTGTCAGTTGTAATCTTGCTATTAGTCTTGTACACGATATTTCTATATCCTTAATTATTTGTTGTTTTGTTCTCTGTTCTAAAATTTCTTTTACTGGGTTAAATCTTGATAGGTTATTTAAGAAAAACCAAATATATTTAAATTGATTTCTAAAGAATTTTTGTCGTCTTTCTTCGTTTCTATTGCTCATTTATTTTTAACAGTTCGTTTATTCTTTTAAGTTCTGTTACTACTTCTTCAATATTCCTTTCTATTGACGGGTGAAGTACTATGTTACTTAAGTTATATATATTTTGAATTACTTCCAATTCTTCTGTGAATTCTTCATCTGTGTATAGGAATTCTTCAAAAAAGTCTTTCTGTAGTTTTAACAAATCTTGTTCATATTCTCTTAGGATGAATATATCGGTTTCTTTTAGTTGTTCGTGTAAGATTATAGATGTTCTAGTAATCTCGTCAAGTATTGTGAGTAAGTTTTCTTTTTTGTCCGTGTTGTGTGGTTTTAGTTGTAAACAAGAGTATAAGTCTCGTACTTTTATTATTTGGGATTTTAGTTCTGTATTTGTTAGATTTAAGAATAGGTCTTGGTTGATTAAGTCTTGTAGTTCTTCTTGATATTGTTTGATTATTTGATCTGCTTGTTCCTTGCTATTTTGATTATTCTCTGAAGTCATTAAATTCTATTTTTAAGAGGTTTTCTTGTTGTCCAATCTGTCTGTAGCTTATTATAGCGTTGGTTATTTTATTTATTATGTAACAAACTCCTATTACTATTACAATATCTCTTAATAATAGTATAAAATGTAATGATGCTCTGTCGTATGCTATTGCTGTTATGGTTAAGTGGTTCATCCACAAAAAGGTCGTGTTGATTAATAGTAATGATAAATCTACTAATTGTTCCAGTGTTAAATTTGTTCTATTAGTTCGTTAATTGATTTTAATATTTCTGATTCAATAAATTTGGTTGTGATTAATTGTTCTATTTGTTCTTCAAATAGTTCTTGATTGGTTGATAAGAATATTAGCTTTGTTCTATAATATAATCGTTGATTTGTTGCTTCTATATTTGTTTGTTTTGATAATATTAGGTTCTTATATTCGTTTAAGATATCTCTTATTTTGACTTTCCAATATTGTTTTGTTTTAGGCATTCACTTCTGTTAATCTAATTATTCTCTGATTGATTAGGTCGTAGACGTATTCAGGTGTTATTTTTCCGTTTTTTAGTTGAGATACTTCTCCTAGAGTCGTATATACTAGATTATAATTGTTTATCTTGCTTTGTTTAGCAAGTAATTAGTGTTGTATATTGATATAGGTTATAGAATTTCTTGTTAAACTTCCTATTAATGGTTGGTTTCTTTGTAAATCATTATCTCTTTGTACTTTAGTCTGGTATACTTCTTGTAACGCTCCTCATAAAAATATTAATACTAGTCATGAGTGAGTTATCGGTCCTTGAGTATTAATTTCGTTAGGTCTGTTTGATATGGTCATTCAATTGTTTATTAATAGTTTCCTTTAGTATCCAGTCAAATCTTTGGTTGTTGGATTTTCTTAATGGTCCTCTTCGTTTATATAGTTTAGGTTATCGCAGCTTTTACAAGTTTGGTTGATTCCGTAAGTACATCTTGTTCTTGATATCCTACAATTGTCACAAGCTTTAGTATTTCTTTGAGAGTTCCTTGTATATTTTATGTAATGGTTCTTTTGATGTATATTGTTTGTATGCATTTGCATGGTCTTGGTCTGGTCTGATTATTGGTCTTTTTATATTTTCTGTTTTATTATTGTTTATTGATTTGTTTTGATTTTGGCGTTTTGCCAAGATAAACATTTATGATAAGATATAATAAAATGATAATAATATTGTTTGTGAGCTAATTATATGATAAACTAAATATGGTATTATTTTGGTTATTTGTCACTTGTTGATGAGCTTGTGCTAAATTTAATGGTCTTTCTGGCACCTTCTTCTAAGTGCTCAATTCTTCTTTTGAGCATATGGTTTTTATTTTTGAGATTTTTTACTTCTGATTCTAGGGTCTCAATCTGTACCAGTGTTTTCAGGGTTGACTTTTCAAGTGTTGATACTCTTGATTTCAGGTCTTCCCTTTCTCCTTCATTTTTTGTTTGTAAATTTAGAACTATTAGTGTTAATTTCTTCAGGTCTGTGGCATTTTGGGATATGTCCTCTTGATATTGGTTCCTTGTGATTTCTTCAATATAGTCATCTAGTTCTTCGATATTTTGTGTTTCGTACTTAAATTCATCATTACTTTCATATCCTTCTTCCGTTTCTCTATGCCATTGTATTTTATTTAGTAATCTTTCTTTGGAGGACGTTGCAACTGGTTCTTCAATATGTTTTTCCATTTCTAGTTCTTTTCTAATATTGTTTAGTTCTTTTCTTGTTCAGTTTGTTCTTTTTCTTCAGGTTCCTTGTCTAGATTGATTGTTTTTCCTTCAATTTCCATAAGGCATTCTAAACAGTATTCATTTTGATAATCTCTATTTTCAGAGTGTATTTCTGATATTGGCATTAAACATGCTTTACAAAGGTTCCAAGCTTGTATTTCCATTTGTTCTTGGTAATCCTCTAATTTTTCTTTTTCTTTTGTGTTAAAATTCATTGAATTTTCCATTCCTATTGCTAATCTTTCATAGTCGCTGTCGTAGTCTTCAAAATCTTTGGTTATTTCTTCATTTCCGTTTTGATAATACCAGTGATAATTTATAATATCATCTTGTTGGTCGTTAGTAATATTTTTAAAGTTTGAGTTGTTGTGATCCCATTGATCTGTTTCGTTCATATATTTATATATTCTTCTAATTCTTGATTCATTAATTTGATAATGGGTATTGGTCTAGTTCCTGGTATAAGTGTGAATTTTCTTCATAATTTCTGAATTGTCTACAATTTGTTCTTCTAGTTGATAAATGAGATTTGCAAATTTTTTCTCTTTGTTACAAAAGAATCGTGTTTGCCAGTTTTCCATTTTCCTTTTGAGTCCTTGTTTTCTGCATAGATAGCAGTTTGCGAGTCTTTCTTGTCCTATGGTCTGGTAGTATTTCTGTGCTCGTTCGTCCCTAATATCGAGTTCTTCAAGGTATTCTCAGTAGCATCCATTGCACATCATCTGTTCTGGTAAGAACATGGGTCTAAAGGTTCTTGGGGATGTGTACAATCCTTGAATATAATATAAGTTTTCAGCTGCTGTAGGTTTGTAGCAATTATAGCAGTGGTGATGGTCTCGTCTCTCTGAGTATGAAGCCCATTCTATATGTTGTTGTCGCCTTAATAAGATTTCCTCGCGTTGCATCCACAAAGAAGGCTTCCATTTTCTTTTAATACTCTATATATTTTACAGTTTTCATTTCTATGATTCTCCCCACAAAACTTGCAGATAAACATTCTTCGGGATGATCCTTGTTGATTATTCCAATGTTGATTGCTTGGGTTACTATAGGATCTTCTCGGATTATAGTTTGATTGGTCTGGTCTAATTTTGTTCAGACAATCTCTCGATTGGTGGTCTTTTTTGTTGCATGAAAAGCATTCTTGGTCTGGGCAATATCTATTTGTGTGTCCTTTTTGATGGCAAATTCCATATGTGAATTCCCTAGTACTTTGTCTCTTTAGAATCGCTTCTCATTCCTTTTTGAATTTTTCCTCGGTGTATTCATTAAATGCTTTCGTTATCCTTTCAACGATTGGTCTTGGTTCATTAAATTCTTCCTTTGTAATTTCTTGGAGTTCTTGGTCTCTGATTTGGCAGTTATGTTCTTCAGGTTTTTCAATATGTTCATCGCACTATTTACAGTAGTTTGGTCCATCTATTAGATTTGTTTGGGTTCATTTTAATTTTTCTTCAACTTTTGATTTTAACAATTTGTATGCTATCAAGGTGGTTCCGTTTAATTCTTTAATTTCTTTAATTAATTTCTCTTTTTCTTCAATGTACGTTGGAGTTTTTGACTCAAATATTTGTTTCTTTATTGCTTTGATTATTTTTTCTGTTTTTTCAGAGTTTATATAATTCTTGTTCTCAGGGTCTTCTTCAATTAGTTTGTTGAGTTCTTTTATTGTTATATTGTATAATCTTCTTAGTTCCTTGCCTGGTTTACTGTCGTAGTTGCAGTTGTGTGAATTATAATATCTCCAACCTAGATTACAATTAATGCAGTGGTGTAATGTGTCTTTGTAAAGTTGTTTTCTTAACCAGTTTATAATGTCGATCCTCTGGTGATAATTTCTAATCTTGTTTTGTTCTTCAAATGTTATTTCTTCCAAATATTTTATTATTCTTTTTTGTTCTTCTTTAAACGTTGGTTCTTCTGATTTCGCGTTTTTTATTTTTGTTAGTATTTCTTTTGTTGATTAATACTCCTAATTTGCTTTTAGTTATTTCTGTTTTGATCATTAAACTCTTTTTAATACTGTGAGTTATCCTAGGTCATTAAAGTGTTTTTCTTTAATTTTTTGTATTCTGAGTTCCAATTCTTCTTTTATAGCTTTAGTATCTTTTCCTTCTAAATATTGAACAATGTTAAAATGTGATTGTTTAAACTTTTGCTTTAGGTCTGGGTCTGTTTGCAATTGTTTTAATATTATTAGTTCTGTCCAGTGCCTGTGTTCAAGATCTTTTGGTTTTCGTTCTGCAAAGGTTATTGTTCCTAAAATAATTAAATATTTATTAAGGTTTTCTAAGTCTCGCTTGTTTTTTGATTTGTTAATTTCTTTGTATAGTAGGCTATTTTTAATTTCTTGTCGTTCTTCTGTATGTGATATAGTTGTTACTTCCGATTTTTTAATGTAGGTTATCCTATAATTTTCTGTTTTTGTCTTTTGTTCAAGCTCCGAATGGTCTGTCTGTTCCTGACAATTGGTCATATAAGTCCTGATTATTTAGTTTGCTTTTTAATACTGTTAGGGTTAAGCAGGTTATAGTGTTTGAATCGTTGATTCTAGATTGTATCCAAGATTCAATTTTTCTGAGTTCAAGTTCTTCTGGGGTTATTTTTCTAGGTACTGAATTCTTAAATTGTTCAATTCGTTTCTTAATTATTCTTTGGTTCCTTTTCAATTCTTTAATTATGTGTTGAGTATCTACCATTTAGGGTCTGTTGTAGTTTTTCTGTTATGTTTTGAATGTCTTTCTGGTTAGTTGTTCAGGGTGCCTTTATATAATTATTTCTTATCAGTAATTTATTCCAGATCTGAATTTGTATTACTTCTTGATTGTATTTCATCAATGAGTTCTTTATTTGCGTCACGTAAACATTCGATAAACGCATCCCATAATCTTTGTTTATTTTGGCGTCTGAAAATATGTTCAAATAAATGATAAGGTAGATCTTTCTTATTTCGGTTTTGGCCTGGTATGTTATCTTTAAGAATTCGCCAAGTGCACTCAATGTTATTTGTGTGCATTATTTTTAATTCGTTTGATCTTTCATCTATTTCTGTTATGGTCATTCCTTTACTGTGATTTATTTGGTGATGTGCAATATTCAGCCGTTCATATATTTTATCATAACTTTTGAACATGTCTGTATAGATTGTTGATTCTGGGTGTATGTATTTCTGAATTAAGTTTAATAGTATTTCAGATGTTCTATCTGGTACTACTTTTGCAAAGAATTCTTTTGTGTTTCGGGATATTCCCCCGAATACCCATACTTTGTTTGCTTTATTATTTTCTCTATCTTTGTAAAATATTGATTTGTCACATTCTACAATATCATCTTTGCCTCCTATTTTATTCTCATACTCTTTGATTTCTTGAGTCACACATGTTCTAAATATTTTGGTCCAATGAGTTGTTGTTGGTAATGATATTTCCATAAAAATATTAATTTGTTTTCTTCTGACTTTAACAATCCAATAGTATCCTATTAATAGTATTTGGTTGCAAGATAATTTGGCGTTTGAGAAAATTGTGCCATTGAATAATAATATCTTTATTCTACAATCTCGATTTGGGCATTTAAAGGTTTTTTCATTCAAGGTCATTTGCCGTAAACAGTAAATATTTAGGCACTTAAGTTCTCGTGGTATTATTTCTTTATCCATTAAATATTCTATACATTTTGATTCGTCTTCAAGGATTTCTTTAAGTTTGTGATATGGTGGTATTGGTCTAGTATTGAGAATATTGGTTCCTTCCATTAGATCTTTTTCTTATCTATTTTGTTTATTGTTATAGATTACTTTCAACTTTTTAGTGTAAGATGTTTATTTACTGATAATTTTGTTGGGTGTCTTCGGGTTAAGGTTATTGTGAGTATCTTGTGCCTTGGGTAAGTTGGGCGTTTTTATATCTTTATCTTTTATTCCAATGTTTAGTTTCACAATTTGTTTGCCACTTTCATCTATCTCCATTTGTCTACTTAACCAATCTGCTATTGTGTTGTCTTTTCCTTTAATTCATTCTACAGTCCAATTAAAATCTTGTAATTTGATAAGCCATCTTTCCATAGTTTGATTTCTTGGCATCTTTCTCGATGAGTCACTTACGCCAGTGTTATCAATTCGTATAATTACATTTTTAGATCCTATGTAATGTTTCCAGTAATTTAAATAAAAATAGATTGCATAAAGTTCTTTTTGTGTGCTTCCCCATAGTTGTTCATTAGGTTTAAGCGTGTGTGATGCTAATTTAATAATTTCTTCTTCGGATTTGGTGTAATCATCTTTATCTTTTGTTCTATTTATTCGTGCATCTTTTGTTTTGTAATGTGCTAAATTTGGATTAATTTGTTTTAGACACGCGCCTATTCCTTTAT
>CAJVPY010003933.1:0-13302 GCA_910591965.1 Dentiscutata erythropus
AGACCGTAATTATTGCGCAATATTTCGGGCCGTAATAACTTACGTAAAATTACGTTAATATATTTCGCTGATGTAGTCCTTTTGAAAATGCTTTTTGTGCTTCTTCTATCCATGCTCCTGTTACATGCATTTTATCCATATATAATCTAAATGATATTTGTGTTTAGGCTATATTTACTATAATGCGAGATTATCTTGTCCTATTTTTGTATTTGCTTCTACTAATGCTTGAGTATATTTTTGATTTAGTTTCTGGGAATCATATGGAGTTTAAGCATATTGCTTTTGTATTGACGAGGTCTCCTACGTCATTTCCTATTACTGTGTTGTAGTTACATTCCCATTCATGTAATGGTTTCTTTGTCTATTTCTGTTTCTATCTGCATTCCAATCACTGGGGAACCAGCAATTGAATAAACCAATTTTAGGTTCAAGTTTCCTTGTAATCCTTTGTAAAACATTCAGTTACTACTTTAATTATAACTCATTTTATAAAGTATACGTTAAACATTCCAGTTGTGTTATTTTTTATAGTGTTGTTTGTCATTGCTATTGCAGTCTATCCTCTTTTGGGTGTTTCTTCAGAATTAAACCAGAGGCCTGTAACTTGTTTTTCCAATAGTCTACATGCTTCCTTATATGCAACCGTCCTACTACAACTATTTTTTGCTGGGCCCGAGTGTAGTCAATCACGTTTGCTTTCATCTTGGGATTTACCAAATCTGTTCCTATATGAATTGTATCCTTTTGATCTGTAATTAAAGTTGGTTTCTTGCTGGTATCTAGTGTCTCGGTGTGGGTCAGAGGGGCAGAAGTTTGCAAAATGCCCATACCCTTCACAGATATAACATTTGTTTAAGGAATTTTGAAACTGATTGTGGGACTGGGAATTCGTCTGAAAAAACTTGTTTGTGCTTTGGTAATTTTGGTAAGAATTTTGAGCTTTTCCCTAGTAGTTGGGTTTATGAAATAAAGATTCCCGATTCTCAGTCAAACTAGTAGTTTTTTGGCGTTTATTCTTCTTTTCTTCAGCTAGGGCCTTTGCCTTTTCGATTAACGTATCTTTTCCCTTAAGCCAATTGTCCTGTGTATTTGGTAATGCTGCTGCAACTTCTCAACCATAACCTTCTGCTACACACAGAGTAAACATTCGGTTTGCTGCTGCCTCACAGGCTTTTTCAATATGAGTCATAACCTCAGAAAAACTTCTAGATTCTTTTGCTAAGTCAAGCTCTGTCCCAATTGTACATAGTGAATCATACTCATGTTGATCTCATGATTTCTCAAATTTACAGGCTGGTCATGCTTCGTTTATTTCAGCTCTATAACGTGTATCTTGTACTTGCATAGCTACCGAATTTAGTCTATCATTGAAATTTGTCATCACATTTCCCAATTTTTTAAATTCGGATAAAACCAAATTTCCTAATGGGTTATCGAATTCCATTTCCTGATAATGCCGTTTGCTTCGGTTAGTACATTCTTCAGTATTTGTATAAGGGTTATCTGGTTCTGCAATCTTATTTGACAAGGGTGGTTGCTTAAATTTTCCTTTCATTTGGTAAGCTAGTTCCTTTAAAGATTGTGCTACTGGATCGATATTGAAATCATTTACCTCAAACACATGATCTCCTTGGTCATCGACGTCACAATTTCCCAGGCTTGTTTCACCAGTTTCCTCAACACTATTTGGGTTTTGGCCTACTTCGCTTGAAAGTTGTTTTAATCTTTGTACAAGGTCCGCTTTTACACCATCGGTAGACACACCAAATGCACGGCAAAGTTCTTCCAAGTCTCCTTTAGATAAGTTTGACTCTGACATATTTTTTTAAACGTTTCACTTCCGTTTTTGTTTTTATTTATTTTTATTTTTTATTTTATTTATTTATTTATTTATTTTTTTTATTTTTATTTTTAAAAAGGGAAAGAAAAATGTAAAGAGTGTGAAAAAATCTAATAATAAAGCACTATAGACATGTATGCGAAAAAAACCAGACCAAAGTCGGGCAGCAAAGAAAAAAGCACTAAAAGATATACAATTACATTTTTAGCCCTAATTTATACCCTTATGTTTCAAATACATCATAATATCGTCATAGATTCGAAATGGAACAATGGGTGACGATCCTCGCGATAATAACCTTAGCACGCCTATTGTCATGCGTCAGGTCATTTTTGGAAAAATTTAAATAGAAGTGTATTTCAAACTTTGAATGAAGATATCTCAATACCTACCTAATCATATTCATTAAATTTTTTTTTATTTGATTCTACTAATGATCATAAGTAAAACAAAAAAAAGTTCATTGGATTTGGCCAAGTAAGTGTTGAGATATCTTCAATCAAAACTTGAAAAGACCCAGATTTTCAGATTCCCGTGTGTGTGATGTATGAAATCTGATAATCACACTAATTTGAAAAGCACGATAATTGTCAACAAAATATAATTCTCTATTAATTACTTATCTGTTATTTGTTATTTATCTTTGTGTTAATCAACAGGGAGTAAGTGTAAAATTTATTCATAAAAATGATCTACATATTTTAATTGTCAAAAAATATAATTCTCTATTAATTATTTTGTATCTATTATTCTATCTGTTATTTACCTTTGTGTTAATCAACAGGTTGGAGTAGGTGTAAAATTTATTCATAAAAATGATCAATTATTTTAATTGTCAACAAAACATAATTCTCTATTAATTATTTTGTACCCATTATTATATCTATTATCTGTGCATTAAATCAACAGGGATAAGTGTAAAATAATTTATAAAATGGTCTATATACTTTAATTGCCAACAAAATATAATTCTTTATCTGGCACCTTACTATGATTGTACCAACAAAATAACTCAAGTTATTTTGATGATGATTGTATCATCATCAAATAGCTTCGTTATTGCACCTGGAAAATGTGTACCGGGATGATGGTCCGGCAAATGTTTTCAAATTTTTACTTTTTTTTTTTACTAAGACTTTATTTTTTAATTATAGCGATAATATAAAGTATATAATATTTAATGCAATTTACAACTTATATCTAATGCATAGAATAATACAAATAAACTTGAATTTTAATATTATAATAGTTTTTTTTTTTAACCATTTGGTTGTTTTCTGTGATATTCTTTGATAAAATGTATTTGCAATTAATTATTCTTTATGCTCTTCATTTCAAACTGATTGATATTTTCTTTCTGGATATTTTTTGACTATATGAAACTTGATAAAATATATAGGACGCTAACTTGTCTATCGATAGAGATTCTGATTTTCACATCCTTCTTGAAATATTCAATTTCGACAAGAAGTTGGCTATTATTGTTAACGTTACTAATAATAAGTTGAAAACTTTTCAATAGATATAATATGCATATTAGATCTTCGTTGCTACATAGTTATTAAATAAATTCTGAATTGTTATTAATTGAAATTTAAAATACTAACCTAATTTAATATCACTTTTAGACGAATGAAAATTGCTTATTTTCACATTGATTATTATGGTTTTAACTCGTGACTCATAAGCGACGAAAGTATTTGGCGAAGTGACATAGGTAGATTTGGTTATTATAGCTTCATAAGCAACATAGGTATTTGGCAAAATGGCATAGGTAGATTTGATATATTCTATTATTTTGTTTAACTAAGTCCTAATTTGATGGTTTCTTGCTTGTAATTAACCAATATAAAATACATGTTATACCAAATTTTGCATTACTTTTTTTTGCAAAAATAAAAAACAAACGAAAAACATAAAATTTAATAAGTTTAAATAATGATTAACTAATGACATCAAGTAATTTTATTAGCTAGATGATATATATATGTAATACGTAATTTTCATTTCTGGTTCCGACTGTTCATACCGTTCTTATTTAGCTTTCCAGACAATTATCCGATCCCAACCCGGTACACATTTTCCAGGTGCTTCGTTATTTGATGATGATGCAATCATCATCAAAATAACTCAAGTCATTCTGTTAGTTCGGTCATCATAAGATATCAGATAATACTGTTATTGAATGCTACTCAGCCAATAACTTGTTTATCTGGCAGTGAATTTAATATGTTATTTCTGGGTCCCAAAGAGGCCCAGAAGCTGACATATTAAATTTAACAGCCAGATAATGAAATTATTTTTCAAATAATTTTCATTATTGGCTGCTTCGCATCCAATAACTCTATATTATACGAGCTAAATTTACTATTAAACCAAAAATAATATATACTTATTAATTATTTTGCATCCATTATTCTATCTGTTATTTGTTATTTATCTTTGCAGGGTATAAGTGTAGAATTTGTTTTTAAAGTCAGCAAAATATAATTCTCTATTAATTATTTTGTATTCATAATTTTATTATTATCTGTTATTTATCTTTGTATTAAATTAACAGTATGTAAGTATAGAATTTATTCATAAAAATAATCTATATATTTAATTGTATATATCTAAAATATAATTCTCTATTAATTATTTTGTATCTATTATTTTATTTTATATTTGTTATCTGTTATATATTTGCATTAAATCAACAAAGTGTAAGTTTATAATTTATTAATAAAAATGATCAAAATATTGTCAACAAAATATAATTTTTTATTAATTATTTTATATTTATTATTCATCTGTTATTTGTTATTTATCTTTGCATTAAATCAACAGTATGTAAGTGTAGAATTTATTCATAAAAATTTATATATCTTAATTGTATGTAAAATGCAATTCTCTATTAATTATTTTGACTCATTATTCTGCCTATTTTTTATAACCTGTTATTTATCTTTGTATTAAATTAATAGATAGTAGGTGTAGAATTTATTTATAAAAATGATCTATATATTTTAATTGTCAGCAAAATATAATTCTCTACTAATTATTTTGTATCTATTATTCTATCTGTTGTTTTGTGTTAAATTAACAGTGTGTAAGTGTAGAATTAATTTATAAAATGATCTACATATTTTAATTGTCAACAAAATATAATTCTCAATTAATTATTTTGTACACATTTTTCTATCTGTTACTTGTTATTTATCTTTGCGTTAAATCAACAGGGAGTATGTATTTTAAATATCAATAAAATAAAATTTTCTATTAATTTTTTTTATATATTCTTATTCTATTCGTTATTTGTTATTCACCTATGCATTAAATCAATAGCGATAGTCTGTAAGTGTAGAATTTATTCATAAAAATGATCTAGATACTTTAATTGTCAACAAAATATAATTTTCTATTAATTATTTTTGTATCTTTATTCTATCTATTATCCATTATTCACCTATGCATTAAATTAATAGTTCATAAGTTAATTTATTCATAAAAATAATCTACATACTTAATTTTCAACAAAATATAATTCTCTGTTAATTATTTTGCATCTATTATTCTATCTGTTATCTATCTGTTATCTGTTATTTACCTTTGCATTAATCAACAGGGAGTAAGTGTAAAATTTATTCATAAAAAAATCATCTACATATTCTAATTGTCAACAAAATATAATTCTCTATTAATTATTCTATCTGCTATCTGTTATTTACCTTTGCGTTAATCAACAGCAGTGTTGGCACTTGGTATATGTCTATATTTTTTAAAAAATTTGGACTATGTCCAAACCTATATGTCCATGTCCATAAATTACTATATTCATATTTGTCCATATTATTTTTAATAAGTCCAAATGTCCATATTGCCCAACACTGATCAACAGGAAGTAAGTATAAAATTTATTATAAAAATGATCTACATATTTTAATTGTCAAAAAAATATAATTATCCATTAATTATTTTGTACTTATTATTCTATCTGTTATCTGTTATTCACCTATGCGTTAAATCAACAGGAGGTAAGCATAGAATTTA
The DNA here is from genome assembly GCA_910591965.1 of Dentiscutata erythropus. NCBI lineage: Eukaryota > Fungi > Glomeromycota > Glomeromycetes > Diversisporales > Gigasporaceae > Dentiscutata > Dentiscutata erythropus. Next base: position 5,876 of record CAJVPY010003933.1, read on the forward strand.
TTTATAAAAATTATTTACATAATTTAATTGTCATCAAAATATAATTCTCTATTAATTTTTCTATTTGTTATCTGTTATTTATCTTCATTTTAATCAATAGGGAGTAAGTGTATAATTTATTCATAAAAATGCTCTACATATTTTAATTGTCAACAAAATAGAATTCTCTATCAATCATTTTGTACTTATTATCCTATCTTTTATTCACCTGTGTATTAAATCAACAGAGAGTAAGTGTAGAATTTATCCATAAAAATTATCTAGATATTTTAATTGTCACTAAAATATAATTCTCTATTAATTATTCTATCTGTTATCTGTTATTTAATCAACAGAGAGTAAGTGTATAATTTATTCATAAAAATGATCTACATCTTTTAATTGTCAGCAATTAGAATTTTCTGTTAATTATTTTATATACCCATTATTCTATCTGTTATCTGTAATTTATCTTTGTGTCAAATCAACAGGATGTAAGTATAGAATTTATTCATTAAAAATAATCTACATATTTTAATTGTCTACAAAATGTAATTCTCCATTAATTATTTTGTACCCATTATTCTATCTGTTATTTGTTATTTATCTCCACGTTAAATCAACAGAAGGTATATATAGAATTTATTCATAAAAATGATTTACATATTTTAATTGTTAACAAAATACAATTCTCTATTAATTATTTTGTACTCATTATTCTACCTGTTATCTGTTATTTATCTTTGCATTAAATCAACAGGGAGTAAGTATAAAATTTATTCATAAAATGATTTACATATTTTAATTGTTATCAAAATATAATCCTTTATTAATCATTTTGTATCTATTATTCTATTTGTTATCTGTTATTTACCTTTGCGTTAAATCAACAGGGCATAAGTGTAGAATTTGTTTATAAAATGGTTTAAATGCTTTAATTACCAACAAAATATAATTCCCACTACTTACTTTGTATCTATTATTCTATCTGTTTTATTTGCATGTTGAATCAACAGTTGGTAAGTGTAAAATTTATTCTATATATTTTATTTCTTGACAAATTAATATAATTCTCTATTAATTATTTTGTTTCTATTTTTCTACGTATCTGTTATCTGTTATTCACCTATGTGTTAAAACAACAGGGAGTAAGTTCATAAAATGATTTACATATTTTAATTGTCAACAAAATATAATTCTCTTTTAATTATTTTGTCTCCACCTTCTGCATGTTAAATTGACAGAGAGTAAGTGTAGAATTTATTTACAAAGATGATTTATATATTTTAATTGTCAACAAAATATAATTCTCAATTAATTGTTCTGTTTCTATTATTGTATTTATTATGTGTTATTCACCTGCGGGTTAAATCAACAGGGAGTGAGTATGGGATTTATTTTACATATTTTATTGTCAACAAAATAGAATTCTCTACTAATTATTCTGTCCATTATTTTATCTCTTATCTGTTATTCACCTTCATGTTAATCAACAGGGAGTAAGTATAGATTTTATTCACATAATTAATTTATATGCTTTATTAATTATTCTGTCTCTATTATTTTATATGTTATCTGTTATCTACTTACATGTTAAATCAACAGGAAGTAAGTATAGAATTTATTAATGAAAATGATCTAAATAGTTTATTGTCGATTTCTCTATTAATTATTCTGATCTGTTATCTGTTATTAAATCAAAAGGCTGTAAGTATGACTTTTATTCATAATTTAATCTACATATTTATTGTGGTGGATTATGCTGAAATTTGGATCATATTGAAATGTTTTTTAATCTATATGAAAAATATTTTATAAAAAATAAAACCCGCTAAACCCTACCCTAATAGGATCCTAACCCTAACCCTATAAAAAAATTGGTATTATTTATTTCCTGGGGGGTAGTAATTATAACAGAGGTTACTAATGACCATAGCTCATGGATGGTCCGAAGGGCCATCCACGTACTATGATTATCAGTAACTTTATAATATATTTTACAGAAGTGGATAAAAACTTCACATTAACTAATATAAAATTTTTTATAATTCGGGCCGGCATTTTGGCATGATCCAATTTCAGCATAATCCACCACATTTATTGTTAACAAAATAGATTTTCTATTAATTATTTATATCTATTATTCAATTTGTTATTTGTTATTCACCTACTCATTAAATAAACAGGATGTAAGTATAGAATTTATTCGTAAGAATGAACTATATATTTTATTATCAACAAAATAAATCTTTTTACTGACTACTCTGTCTTTATTATTTGATTTGTTATCTGTTATTCACCTATGTGTTAAATCATCAGAGAGTAAGATTTATTTATATATTATTGTCAGCAATAGATTCTCTAACTGTTATCTGTTATTCACTTATGCGTTAAATTAACAGGTTGTAAGTAGGGAGTTTATTCGTAAAAATGGTCTACATATTTTATTGTCAGCAAAAAAGATTATTTTATATCTATCATTCTACCTGTTATCTGCTATTCACATATGCGTTAAATTAACAGGTTGTAAGTATCTGATATAGAATTTTTTCATAAAATGATCTACATATTTTATTGTCAGAAATAGATTTCTCTATTGATCATTCTGTCTCTACTTTCTGTCATTTGTTATTCACCTACATCAACAGTTTGTAAGTATAGAATTTATTCATAAAAATAATTTATATATTTTAGTGTAAACAAAATAGATTCTTCTATTAATCTCTATCTCTTCTTCTATCTGTTATCTGTTATCACCTATGCGCTAAATTAACAGTTCATAACTATAGAATTTTTATTCATAAAAAATGAAATATTCAGGGCGGAACCCGAAATTGCCGTGACGTAGCTTATGACATTAGAACCAGAAACCACGGATACTCATGATTTAAAAAATTCTCCCGGCCAAAATTTCTTTCCTTTTTGGATTCAAAGAAATTGAAAATTCAATTTCCGGCCGAATTAGAATTTTGAGGTAAATTAGCTTAATGCAGGTCAACTACCTAAATACGTCACGGCACTTTTGGGATGTGTTAAAGATGGTTTATATGTTGTTATTGTTATACTTCTTTATCGATTATTTTGTCCTGTTATTCTATCCGTCAACTATTATTTACTTGCGCATTAAACTAGGCGGTGAGTACAGTATCGTATTTGCAAGTGATTTATTTCATAAAAATGTTTAAATAGATAATTACTAAAATCAATTAATCACAGACAAGCTTATTTTGGATCGTGTAAGGCGTGTGAAAAGTATAACACGTTTCATGCCTGGTGTCAGTCGTGTGATCCAAAAATAACTGTTCTAGAATGGTCAAGTACATGTGGAGTTGAAAAGATTGATAATTGTATTAAAGAGTTTTAACGCGAAGCTATAATGCATGATGAAGTTATTGAATGGATCCCATTTGATAGATTAAAAGATATTAAGCACATTGGAGAAGGGGTTATGGATCAGTATTTTCAGCAATTTGGTTAGATGGCATACGATAACCAAATACAGTCCCAGTACTAAAGACTACGTAAGGTCACGTATAGAATCATCTATGGTTGCGCTTAAAGTCTTGGATAATTTACAAGATCTCTCTGAATGTCTGAAAGAAGTAAGTTGAATTTGCTTTTAACATAAATTCAAGCAATTAACTTATGAAGCAAATATATTAATACAAGTTCATTTAATAAGTTTAACAATCATATGCAGTGCAAATTAATGGGAAGAGAATTAGCGATATATGGATTAACTAAAAGCACAGAAAATAATGAGCACGCTAAACTTAAGGCTGGCGACTATCTGATGGTACTTCAATTTGCTGATAGTGGAAGCCTTGATAAATTTTTAGAAAAAAAATTTAAAGAACTTACGTGGAAAGATAAATTAATGCAACTTATTGAAATATCAACCGATTTGGCAAAAATTCATAAAGCAGGATATACACATAGTGATTTTCATAGCGGAAATATTTTGCAAAATAAAATTGGTGAAAATATACTTTCTTGTATTGCAGATCTTGGATTATCTAAAAAAATCGATGAACATAAACAAAAAAATGAAGTTAATGAAGTTCTGCCTTATGTTGCACCTGAAGTTTTAAAAGGCGAAAATTATACACCAGCAGCTGATATTTACGGACTAGGTGTTATTATGACAGAAATGTCATCTGGGCAGAGACCTTTCGACGGCCATGAATTTGATACGAAACTTTCAATTAAAATTTGTAGAGGTTTGCGACCAAAATTTGAAGATAATACACCTGATTGTTACATCAGATTAGCTGGAAAATGTATGGATTCGGATCCACAAAAACGACCCACCGCATACGAAGTTAGCATAAAGCTTTATCATCTTTGGAATTATATCCAATATAATATTGAACCGGATAAACTTCACATAAAGAAGAGATTTTTAAATTCCGATAAAATTATTAAAATATTAGATATTATGCTAAAGCCATCAAGTTCTACGTATATTAGCAAAAGGATTAAGGTATTTATTTTAAAATTTATCTATTTGAACTAATTATACTATATTATTAACAGCCTTACTAAGTAAACCTACTGATCATATTAAGACCGAGCAGATTAAACGATTAATGAATTCAAATGACTATCTTTAAAAAAAAGTTGGCCTTAACAATAGCATTTTTTCTTAAAAGAAAAGCTTGATTTTATATATATATATATATATATTATTTTTTGACCCTCTTTAAAGGGATGCCATATGGTGTTAGTTTATTGTATCAAAAAGCTTGATTTATCTAATACATAGTTATTATTGGAAAATCTAAAAACTTTAAATTAGAACTTTTTTATATTATATAAATATATATACTATAAAATACATGCAGTCTTTTAACCCATATCTTTTTCTTGTTTTTATTTTTTGTCATTAAAATTTACCTTTTTGAACAGTCGTACTTTATCTTGTAAAAGTAGTTTCCTTTTTTAAAAAAACATTGAACTTATAAAAACTATTATTATTGTATGAAGTATTCCGCATTAAAAGGGCACACTTTTACATGTAAACAAATATAAAATTATCTACCTCAGTACATTTGTGAACCTTTTTTTTAAACTTTTAACAATTTTTTTTTCTATTAAATATATATCGCTATCTATTCAAAAATCAAATAAAAAACATTTGAAAAATTGTATAGATGGGCCTATTAATACAAGAGAACAATATTTCAAATTATTCAAGATTTATGTATTAGAAAAAAATTTTCAAAGTTATTTAAAATTATCAGGCAATAATATTTTATTTCTAATAAATAAGCATTTTTCTAGGGTATATAGTAAATTAGTACAGTACGGTAATATAAGTTAGTATGTGGGACCGTGTTGCATAAATTAGTATAGAAAATATTATGAAAGAAGTTGCGTAGACCAATAAAAAAGAAGAAACGTATAGTATACATATACAGTTGAACCTCTCAAAACCGATATGCATGTGAATAAGTTTTGTATCATTATTGAGAGTTTATCAGATTTGAAAACATTATAAACTACTAGGTTTATATAGCGGAAAACGGACTTAGTAGGATCGGTTTTGGGAGGTATAAATTTTTTTAAAAAAGTATATAGTATGCAGATATGCATAACAAATTTGAGATAGTTAACTTCATATAGATATATGGTATTTAATTAATAAAAATTTTGAATGCGATAATTAATTTCAGACTAAATAAGTAGATTAGATCCATCAATTGTTAAGAAAAAGTTGATTTGATTCATTTTTGAATATTTTTAAGATTATTTAACGACTTTTTTTTTAAAAAAAAAACTAATATATCTATGTATTTATTTAATGAAAAAATTTCTAATAGATAACCGACTATATAATAACGAACTTTGATATAATGTACAAGTATCGAAAATGGTTCTAAAATTTTTTATTTTTTTAAAACTTAATAATGTAAAAATAATATTAAAGCAATTTTAATGAACTTGAAAGTTTTATTTTTGAACATAAAGACGATAAGAAAACTTTAATGAATTTCAGTTAATTTATACTTTGCGTTTATAAAAAAGCAAACTAAAGTTTTTTTTAGAGAACTTGAATTATAATAAGTTTGATATTTACGTTAAAAGTCGACTTAAGTCATTCTTTAATTGGTGAAAATTAAAGAATGTCAGTTGATTAATTGAATGCGAATCAGAAGTCAAAAGCAAAATACGTTAGTTACCTTTAATTATTAAAAATTGTGAAGTATTTTACATAAGTTTACATTAGGGTGATTAAGATTTCGAATTAATATAAAGAAAATTAAATTTATTAAATTTAAAAATTTTCTTTTCTCATTTATAATTACTAATTTACATTACATTTTTTATGCGATATTTATGTTTCTTATACTAATAACGATCAAGCCACAAATGTGAAGAGTGTCGTAGTTATTTTGGGCCCTTATATGTAATATTTTTAAAAATTAAGCTTTTATATGTAATTATTTTTAATTTGGGTCTGTATTTGTAATTATTTTCACTTTACGGGCCCTTGTTTGTAAATTCACCCAAAAAAATCGATGGACTGTTGGAGCTATTGCAAACAATTGAATTAGATCGATATCTTACTATTCGTGAAAAAATTATGATTTTTTTCTCAAGTTCTTTCTTTAATAGTTTGTTTAAAAGTTTTTTGGGAGGCATATTAAATATTAATAATTCGAAAATAAGTATCTATTATTAGGTAAGAATTTTAAAAAAATTTATAGTTCTTTATCGTTATTAATTAATCATGATAGTATCATATGATAACAATACGTCATCAAAAAAAGTTAAACCTTTGATATCATCGCTTTAGCTTTATTAAAGTATTCTGGTAATATTAAATTGAAAAAAAATATTATATTTACTTGATATATGTAATAGTCTCAACATCATTTATAGAGTCCCCAGGGCGGCCATTAATTTTGCAGTCCGCATTAACTTAATTTAGGCTAATGATCTTCAAAATTATAATTTGGCCGAAGATTATTTTTTGAACTTTTTTTGAGCTCTTTGAATTTATAAAGAAAAATTTGGCCCCTTTTACAGCAAAATTGGTCTGGGAATATTTTTACTTAATAGGTCGTCTGTGATTTCATTAGTAATATTTGGCTGGCTGTACCACTGCAAAAGTGATGGCTAACTCTTATTTATAGTCGATTATCCTCTTTACGTATATGATCCTTTTTATGCATACAGGCGTATGCATAGTCAACAGATCGAAAAGATGGCTAAGCAGGGGTAAGCTCTTTGGGGCCGGGCTATCACGAGTCTAACGCAGCAAAGAATGGGAGCATGTGAAAATCGATACTGTGTCATACAGAAGCCATATACAGGTAGGCATGATATTAAATTACCTGCCAATAATGGTAATCGATAACAACTCCTGGCCAGGAATGAAGCAGGTAAACTACAAGGTAGAAAAGGAGGTAACTACAGCAATTGCGCTAAGAGCCGCCATTTCT
>CAJVPY010003934.1:0-13300 GCA_910591965.1 Dentiscutata erythropus
GTAATAAAAATAATAACTTTCCACAACAAAATAAAGTTGTTTGTCAAATTTGTGACAAAAAGAGTCATATTGCTCATAATTGTTACCAGAGAAATAATAATAATAATAATAATAATAATCAAGGTAGTAATAATAATAATCGAAATAGAGGAAATAACCGAAATAATAACCAAACTAATAATAACAATCATAATAATAATAATTATAATTAACAGCAAAGGAATAATTTTCAACAACAACAACAAAATTCTTCTACTCCAAATAATTCTAATACTAGTCCTACTTATTATACTCTTTCTGCTAAAGATTTGCAAGCTCTTATTCAAACATTAGCACAGTCTTTAAACTCCTAAAGGCATGCTGTGAGAGCGGTAGTGCCTGTAATTCTTCTTCTCATATATTATCTTCTACTTTAAATAATCTTAACAATTTATTAAATATTTCTAATATATCTAATAAACAAACACATATTTTAAAGAACAATTCTCACAATATATTTAATAAACAAACACATATTTTAAAGAACAATTCTTACAATAATAATGTAAATCAAAGTCAGTTGAAATTAACATCTTCACTAATTTCTACTGAGGTAAACCCCAAACCAAAAGAAGCTGTGAATATAGTTTATTGCAATGCCAGTATTGATAATACCTCTTTTTATTTAATTTTGAATACTGGATCACTTACAAGTGTAATATCAAAAGCTTTTGTTGACAAACTTAATAGATCTATTGAAAAACTCTCCAAAATATATTTTTCTGATATTAATGGTGGGAAAAAACAATCATTAGAGATTATTAATAATATACCTCTTCAAATATCTGATACTATTATTTCTATTGATGTGGAAGTAAATGATGTTTAAGGTTATGCTGTAATTGCTAATGTGGATTGGCTTAGTAAAGTTTAAGACATAATTGATCTAAAACATAAACAATTTAAATTTATTTGGAAAAACAAATCTTATAATTTACCTATTACTTGGTGAGAAAAGCCACAACATAATAATAGTGAGCCTATTTCCCTAAATAATTCTAATAAGTCTAATGACTTAATTAATCAAATTTCAGCTTCTGAAACTAATTCTGATAAAATTAGTGAAGATGAATATGAATTATCTGATGATGAACAAGAGGAATCCAAAAGATTTTTAGTTATAGAAAATTCTGATAGAAAACCTATACTTAAAATTAACAATACTCAAATAAAATATAGAAACAAATCTTTTAATAGTTATAATTTTTATTCACAAATAATAACAAATAATCACCAAAAAGGAAAATAATATTGTGATTAGTTACAAAAAAATTGTTCTGAATATATACAAGTGGGGGAAGCAATAAGTTGTTTTGTAAACAAGGAAGACTTGAAAGAAACTAATTCTTCTCCTTTAGTAGATAATCTACAACTATAGCAATTTTTAGTGAATAATGACTATATATTTTCTAAAGGAATAAATGATTTAGGAAAAACAACTGTGGATCAACACCAAATTATTACTGAAAATACACCACCTATTCACCAAAAAGCCTATCATATGTCTCTAGCTGAATATGAATTCATTCAACAAAAACTTAATTCTATGTTGAAAAATGGACTTATATCTCCTTCTTTTAGTCTATGATCTTCTTCTGTTGTTTTAGTTAAAAAGAAAAATGGTAAACTAAGGCTCTGTATTAATTGCAGGAAGCTTAATAAAATTACCAAACATAATGTTTATCCTTTGCCACGGATTAATGAAATTTTGGATACTCTTAAAGGTGCCAAATGGTTCTCTACTCTTGACTTGGCTAGTGGATATTGGCAAGTGAAAATGAAGCCAGAGGACCATGAAAAAACTGCTTTTATTACTAAATATGGGCTGTTTGAATTCAATGTTATGTTTTTTGGCTTAACTAATACACCTGCTACTTTTCAATAAGTAATGGATAAAATCTTTTCTGATCTTAAAAATAAATTTATTTTAGTATATCTTGATGATATTACTATTTATTCAAAAACTTTCGAGGAATATTTAGAATATTTAAAGGAAGTTTTTAAACGACTACAAAATGCTGGATTAAAATTGGGAAAAGATAAATATTGTTTTGGAAAACAATAGCTAGCTTTTCTTGAACATATTATTAGTGAAAATAGTATTGCTTCTGATCCTTCAAAAATTGATAAAGTTCAAAATTATCCTGCACCTAATAATTTTACTGAACTTCGAGAATTTATTGGTTTAGCTTCTTATTATCGAAGGTTTATTCTTAATTTTTTACAAATTGTTTACCCTTTAAACACATTGTTAAAAAAAAATATTCCTTTTGTCTGGAATGAAACCTGTCAACAAGCCATGAATATCTTGAAGAAAAAACTAACAACTGCTCCTATTTTACAATATTCTGATTTTGAAAAACCATTTATACTTTTTACTGATACTTTGTACCAAGTCAAAAGGATAATAATAATAAACATGTAATAGTATATGCTAGTAGATCTCTGAATTCTGCTGAAATTAATTATTCTCTAACTAAAATTGAATGTCTCACTGCAGTTTGGAGAATGAAATATTTTTGACCTTATATTTATATAAAACTTTTTGATCTTATTACTGATTATTTAGCACTTCGTTGGTTATTAAATCAGCCTAATCTTGTCAAAAAAGTTACTCGATAGATACAACTAGAGTCCATAATAGGCCAGATTGGGTCGGGTATCTCCAAGCCCGACCCCGACCTGAATATATTTTACAAGCCCTAAGTTCAAACTCGGCCCGTTAAAATGTTACGGGTTCAGGTCGGACCAGGCTTACATCAAACTATAGCCCAGTACTGCCAGGCCCAATAATTTATATATATAAATTTCAATCTAATTTACAGCTATTATCATAATTCCTGGGACACCTGTGAAAATTTGCCCGAATAATTTTTCTGCCATTATTGATTCGGCATGATTCATATAATAAAATAATTTATCAATGATTTTAAATTTTCGTCCGAATGCATGTCAAAAAATATTTGGTATGCTTTAGCTTGTATGAAAATTTATGGAAAAAATTGTTCATATCAACTGATAAACCTTAACAAGAAGGAATCGAATATAAATTAGACTTTTATAACAAATATATTGCTCGAACAGGTGCCATTATTAAAAAATTAAATATGATCAACTGGTTTAAAAATGAATTTTGGGTTAGGATTCCAAACGACCAGGATATTATTAATATTTGTCGAGGATGTATGAAAAATTATGATAAACAAAATCAAAGTAAAAAATTTTATATGCTTATATTTGTTTATATATTTTTGCATCTTCGATAAGAAACAAAAAATAATTAGAAATAAATAAATGCTTTCGTTTGAATGAAATGGATCTTGCCAAAGAATAGGAATTGAAATTTAATTTTTTAAAACCGAATTTTTCGTCTTCAACAAGAAATAAAGAATAATTAGAAATGAATGAAGACTTCGTTTGAATGAAAATGGATCTTGCCAAAGAATAGGAATCAAAATTTAATTCAATTTTTTAAACCCAAATTTTTTGTCTTTAACAAGAAACAAAAATAATTAAAAATAAATAAATATCTTCGTTTGAACGAAAATGGATTTTGCCAAAGAATAGAAATCAAAATTTAATTCAATTTTTTAAACTCGAATTTTTTGTCTTCAACAAGAAACAAAAAATAAATTAATACCTTCATTTGAAGGAAAATGGATCTTGCCAAAGAATAGAAATCGAAATTTAATTCAATTTTTTAAACCCGAATTTTTTTGTCTTCACAAGAAACAAAAAATAAATTAATACCTTTGTTTGAGCGAAAATGGATCTTGCCAAAGAATAGGAATCTAAATTTAATTCAATTTTTTTTAAACCTAAATTTTTTGTCTTTAACAAGAAACAAAAAATAATTAGAAATAAATAAATGCCTTCGTTTGAATGAAAATAAATCTTACCAAAGAATATGAATCGAAATTTAATTCAATTTTTTAAACTCGAATTTTTTGTCTTTGACAAGAAACAAAAATAATTAGAAATAAATATATACTTTTTTGAACGAAAATGGATCTTGCCAAAGAATAGAATTAGAAATTTACACAACTGAATTTTTATTGAAAAAGAATAAAGACTTCGTTTGAGCGAAATGGATCTTGCCAAATAATGGGAATTGAAATTTAAATATGACAAGTATGCATGTCAATATTTAGTCTTATTTATTTAAATTCTTGAGAAACTGGCAAAAAAAAAACCGGTAACTGTTAGAGTATTGTTAAACTGCACTGGGCCTGTTTACTAAACCCGACCTGGGTCCAACATTTAATAAACTTGATCCGAACCCGGCCCACTTTACAAACAAAACTCTAAAAATTAGACCTGGCCCGGGCCCAAATCTGACCCGACCCTGAAACCTGTGGGTTTAGCCCGGCCCAATATGAACCCTAGATACAACGGATAGCTGATTATCCTTATACAGTCATATATCGCAAAGAACAAGTCTACTCAAATGTAGATACACTTTCTTGTCTTTCTAGAAAGCCACTCTAGAAAAAATATTCAACACTTTAACCAAATTGGAATCTACTCTCTATTTTAACTTTGTGAAATATTTAACAACTTCAGAATTACCCCCAACTTTGACTTTAAAGGAACAACAACAATTTAAAAAACAAGCAACACATTATATTGTTAAAAACAACCAACTATATAGGAAACCAAAAGGATCTTTACAAAAATTACTATATGTAGTTCAGAAATTTGAACTGCTTACTGTTTTACATGAATTACATTCTGATCTTCTTGCTAGACACTTTGGCATTAATGGAACTTATAATTATGCTAAAAACAAATACTATTGGCCTAAAATATATAAAAGTATTACAAACTATATTCAAACTTGTGATACTTGTCAACAGCAAGGAGGAACAAAACAAAATCAACTCCTACATTCTCTACCAGTATTAGCACCATTTCACCAAGTAGGAATTGATATTGTTAAACCTTTAAAAATTACTTCTAATAGAAATTGATATATTGTAATAGCTACTGAATATTTAACAAAATGGCCTGAAGCTAAAGCTATACCTGATATGAAAGCTACTACTATTGCCAAGTTTATTTATGATGAAATTATTACTTGTCATGGATGTCCTCAATAGTTATTATCTGATCAAGGTTCTTCTTTTTGTAATGTTCTAGTTGATGCTATTTGTCAACTAATAACAATTAAACATCGACTTGCTTCTGCCTATCATCTTCAAACTAATAAATTAACTGAAAGGTTTAATAAAAATTTGTATACTATGTTAGCAAAGTATATTAGTGACTATAAGGATTTATGAGATACTTTTATTCCTGCTGCTCTATTTGTCTACCAAACTATATCTCACTCTACTACCAAATATGAACTTTTTGAATTGCTTTATAGATGAAAAGCTATTACATCATTGGATTTAGCATTAAATTCTACAAGTAATGCTGAGGAGCTACCTTATAAATAGCAATTTCAAGTTCATATTGATCTTATAACAAATAAATTACAGCAAGTCCAGTTAAAAGCTTAACAAAATATTAAAATAGCTCAACAAAAACAAAAAGAAAACCATGATGAACATGTTAAAGAAATTTCATTTCATATTGGAGATAAAGTATTGTTATATTGATCTGCTTAAGCTAAGGTTCATGGTGATAAATTTCAAGAAAAATGGAAAGGTTCTTATTATATTCATAATGTCATTGCTCCAGGAGTCTACAAACTTCATTCTATGGATGACAAAATTCTAAAAAGAGCAATTAATGCTAATCACTTAAAATTATACTTTGATCGACCACTATGGGAACCTACTATAGTTATTAGTTGAAAACAATATCTATTTTCTTTCTTTTTTTTTCTTTATTCTTCTTTTTATTAAAACTTTACCAAAAATTTATTGACAAAAAAAAAAAACAAACAAAAACACAAAAAAAAAAAAAAACAACTCTTATTTTTTTTTTAATTTTTTTTATTATTATTACTATCAGTATTACTATTATTATTATTACTATTATCCTTCCTCTTATTCTTATCAAAGATTTTTTGTCTCCAATTCCCGAACACGTTTTCAAAGTCTTTAATCTTCTGGAATATGTCTTTTTAAGATTTTCTTTTCTTAAGCTCAATATATATATCATTCAATTTGGTATGCAAATAAGCACACCCAGAATAGCTTGAACCACTTGCAAACTCATCTGTTTTCTTTTCTAAACAGACTAACAAACTTTAAACAGCAGCTACAGTATCTTGTAAGGTGCCAATATGGGTTAACAAATCTTGACAAGTAATAGTAGAATTGTTGGTAGAGGTCGAGGAGGAAGAGGCAAAGGACTGAATAGGCTTAAACCCAAATTTTTAAAGAAACATTTTTTTTTAACTAAAATATATCAAAAGTTTAGTATTACATTTTTGTTTAAACAAAAATACTAGCAAAAAGAAAGCTATTATTTTTCATAATAAAAAGAAAAAATATGCAAAAGAAAAACAAAAAGGGCTAGCTATACAATATTTAATATTGAGCTATGATCCTTTTCTGCTTTAATCTAAGCATCCAAGGAGTCAAACTATAAAGCAGAAAACACTAAGCGATTTAGTGAAAAAGCAAAAGTTCCTCTATAAACTAGTATAATAATCATAAATAGTGAAATTTAAAGACAAAAATAATGAACAAAGGATAATAACTTTGCAAGTGATTTTTGGAAAATATTGATAAAAAGTTAATTTGCAGCTAAATTGAAGAAAAAAATAAGTCTTTTTCAAGTGATATTTATTTTTATTTTTTATTAGATTAACTAGAAAGTCTAGATCAATTAAAGTTTATCATAGCATCACTTAAAATGATAAACTACTATAATTGACGATTATCAATGAAATCAAAAGCTAAAAATGGAAACTAAGCCTGATGATAAATTGATAAATTACAAATTAAAGTTTATGACTCATTTGTGTTAAAATTAGTTAATAGAAACTTTTAGAATCTTATCAATAAAAGTTAAAAATAGAACAATATATTATTTTAATTTAATGTTTCGGAGGACCTCGTATCTTAAAGGAGGGGAATATGTAATAGAATTTTCTTTTTTTTTCTTTTTTATAGTTATTATTATTATATTTTATTAGTTTATAATAGTTAGTTATTATTCTTTATTATTATTATTATTTTGAGTATTTGATATTTTTTCCAAGTTTTTCTTATATTTTATTATAGTTATTTTTAGTTAGTTATAGAACAACACATTCAAGGAGGCTTCTAAACGTTAAAATGCTATAATTAGCTTTGTAGATTATCATATGAGCTACACGATAATATGTGTTTTATTTTTTAGTTAATATGTAAGTTATTGAGTAATGTAGTGCCAAGTATTGCTAAAAATAATCTAGCTCAGCATTAAATTCAGCATTGCTCAGCAAACTTTATTGGTGTTACAAGCAATTCTACTTGAAATTTCCAAGTTGCCAAGATCTTATATATATTTTGGATAGTCCAAAATATTGCTACAACACATAGTAGTCCTAAAACCAATAAAATATTAGGCTAAAAAGCTATAAAAAGAATAGCTTTTTGCCTTTCTAAAAGTTAGTTTTCTTGCTACTTAAATTTTCTTTAATAAAATCATATTTATTTATTCTTATTATTAAAATTATTTCTTTTTCTTGTTTGTTTTATATTTTTATCTTTTCTTTTAATAAATTTTTTCTTTTTCTTGGAATAATATAAAGTGAAAGCTGGTTTTAGAAATAGTATTTTAGCAAAATACTAGCTTATATTATTCAGAATTTAAAGACCACATATAGCTATTGACGGTCTGGTTGTTAGTACTTCTTTCTCTGGTTATATCCTAAAATATTTCTAAGTTTTAGTGGCTAACAATTCTTGTAAAGAGCAAGTAATTACTAAGCCTAATCTATATAAACTGACTAATAAGTTTAATTTCTCAAACCTTATTGTTTATTGATAACTTTTTATAGTATTTTAAAAGCTATTGAATTTAAATTCTATTATACAAATTATTTATTTTCTTTTTTATTATTTTCTTTAAATATATTTTTTTAAAATAAAAGATAGTTTACTTGACACTTGTAACTTTAAAGTTTGCTAAAGCTTGATAGTTTTTAATAAATTTTATTATAACACCAGAGTTTGCACAGTACTAAGTTTTATCGGTAAATAATAAATTTTAAACTTGTCAGCAAGTAGCATATAAGAACTACTTCTAAATGACAAGTGTTATGCCTCTAGTTAGTGAGTAATAAACTCTAAAACTGTTAGCAGGTAGTATTAATACTTGGCAGACAAGATGAGTTTTACAATTGTTATTAATTACAATAAAGACTCCTAGTGGTATTTGATATTGGTTGGTAGATATATTATTATTTACAACAACATTGTAGTACTTAAGCCAAAGATTAACTTGGTCTGGAGACATCCAAAGAAGACGAGTTAAACAGTTGTTTTTATCAAGCTCAAAATCAACAACCTATCATGGGTTCTCTAATTTTTTTGCATTAAAGTAATAAGCAAAGTCAACGCATCATTACTAATTTTGGTTGTGCTTTTTACTTTTTGAATTGCATTTGCTAAATCTTGATTTTAAAAGTTTAGATTTAGAAATCATGCTCTTAGATGATTTTTTTGTATTGTAAATGATAAATTACCATGTTTTGTTATTGTTAAGTGCCTTCTTAAATAATGATTGATATTTTATTTCAAAGTTTCAAGTTTCAGGAATAAGAGCGTAATTATATTGATTGACACATGTTGTAACTAAGATTTGTGTAGCTCATTCTGGAATAGATAAGTTAATGTGCCACTGGCAATTTATTTTTTTAGTTTTTGTATTTCTTTGTATTCTACTTAATGCTGCTTTAAGTGTTTTTTTAGATTTGAACTTTTCACTAAATTTGTATACAAAGGTTCTTTTATAAACTTGTCCAGAGCTATTTTACTCTATCCAATATTTAGTAACTGCAAACTCATTTCTAGTTCTGTAATCATTAAAAAAATCATCTACTTCATTCCAATTATTAAAACAAATGTTTTCAAAAATATCTTCTAAAGCAACTATAAGCAAACTTATTAGTTTAAGAAATATTAGTCTTATGTATATAGAGTTATATTTGTATACCATTATAAAATGACTTCTTGGAGTTGATTATTATATTTGTTAACATAATTGAGATCGATTTGGGTTGGAATTAGAGTTGTTAATAGAGCATTCCATTGATACTATTTTAATAGTAATACTCTAGAGTATTACAATTAAATAGTGTCAATAGAATGTTACTATCATTATGAAGCATGTGTTACCTAGGAACTGATTTGGTAAGTTAAATTTTAAAAGCCAAACTAATTTCATTTTAGCAGTTCTTTTTTTTACATATTACTTACTGTTACTACTATTTTTGTTATTTTTATCATGTTCTTTATTTTTCTGAGTTACAAACACCTCAGAAACAAACACCTTAGAAACATCTTCAAATGTAACTATGAGATTTTTTTGTAAAGTTTAATCAAGAATTTGATAAGCTTTTTTGTTTTATGAAATACTTATAATATTTTTAGATCAATTTACTAATATTGCTATTGAACAATTGCTTTATATAATGTAATATTCGATATTGTGATTTATTGTATTGGTTTAAAGCAATTTTTAATTGAGATTTTCAAATTAACAATAGCTTTAACAACACACTTTTTATTTAGATAAAAAACTTGCAATAGCTTTAATGATACACTTTTTATTTATATAAGGAACTTGTTTTTAATCTGCATAATTAAAGAATACAATGCTATTATATTCCATGCTATTACTAAATTTGTAAATTTATTATAGGATGCTATGTAGGACCCCGAAATATATATGGAAAGGTAAGGTTTTACAAAAATTACTAAATTTAGAAAGATCTGCAGGAAAAAAGTCAAAAATAAGCAAACTAATTATTATAAATAAAAATAATCTGCACAAAAAGAATCAAAAATAAGCAAACTAAAACTTTACTCCTATATATATATTTTGGGGTCCTTGCTATGCTATTATATTTCACACTATTACTTGATTTGTAAATTGTATTTTTTGGGCCAATCAGGTTTAATAAATATGCAATACTAGATTTAAAGGTATCACATCCCTAAATTTGTAAATTTATTATAGGATACTATTATATTTTGCACTATTACTTGATTTGTAAATTGTATTTTTGGGCCAATTGGGTTTTAATAAATATACAGTACTAGATTTAAAAGTATCATGCCCTGCTAGATAAATATTTATTCTAAAAAATAATTAATTAATTTTTAGCATTTTAATACTATTAAATAAAGGTGTGGCAGCTTAGTGAAGTGGTCTAGTTGTTACTCCACCAAGCGGCAAGTCTAGTATTCAAATTCCACAAACAACGATTTCAAATACTGGGCTGTGTTATGGTTAATGACTATTCCAAAAATGGCTTGGATCTATAATCTGTAATCATAGATAACACCATTCTTGAATGAGAAGTAAGCTACCACAAAGAGGTAGAGTATAGGCACTGCATCTGTGTACAGGTTATGCAGAGGAATGCATTCCAGTAATTATCAAGTGCAAGCTCTATAATAAGTTAATACTGTGTAAATTCTAAAAAGCTGGGATAACCAAAAACCCATTTGGAAAGATCTGAGTAGGGATATAACAGAAGCTTTCAATGATGCTGCAGAATGGAACTTGGATAGTACTGGTCCCAGAGTATTGTTTGGACTAGACCTCTTGAGATAAAAGGTCGACCAGGGTGGCTACTAGAGTTGTATTAGAGAAAAAGGACGTGTATTATGAAATTATGTACCAGGAGTTTGGAGTCCAAGGGCATCTAAAGCCAGAATAAACTGATCTTGTTCCAGGCTAACTAACTGGAATCAAATGTTAAACCGGCGAGAAGGACCTAAAAGGGAAGTAAAGTAGGCATCAGGGTGAATGTGAACCCTATAAAGGCAGGGGATGTGTAGGGGTAATACCCAAGTACTAACTTTGGTTTAAAGGTATAATATCTCTAATACCTAATCCGGAGTATGTGGGACACAGAAGGGTTGGGGTGGGCATATGTAGTCTACACCTATCTAGATAAGATAATTAGTTTACCAAATATAAATAAAGTAAATAGTAGTGCTAAATATAAAGGTACTAGGGTAAAATATATGTCGGGTATAAACCAGTTAGATTAAATTCAATACTGTAAATGCAATTTGTACAAGGGTCCTTGTGATCTTCTATATTTAAAACGTCAATAAACTCTAGTCTCCGGACACTTAACAAAAAAAAAAAATATACTATTAAATATACTAAAATTAAAAGTAATTATACTATTTTGAAATTATTAGTAAAAAAATAATAGTAAACCAAGTTAACCTTAAAAATTCAACTTGACTAAGTTGAGTTAAGTTGATTATTAATTTCGGTTTTTAGCTAAAGCCAATTTTATTTTAAGGATATTTTTATATGATAATATGCACTAATTATATTTTATAATATTTATATATACAGTATAGTATTAGTTTAAAAAATAGAAAACCTTCAAATGAAAAAACTCTTCCTGTCAATCACCTGGACCAAATTTTCTGCTAATGAAAAACAAGTTTTTGTTGGAGAGTTGTGGCCTAACTTGTGGTTTGGCAAGAGGTTAATAGTTTTCTCTGCCCAGGACTCCTTTTTAGGCCGTTCGGCATGCAAGCCAAGAGCATTGGTATTCAAGATAACTGGCAGGCAGTACCCTTGAATATAAAATTTTGGTAGAGAGGCTGGAATATAGTATTTGTTGACAAAGCTTTTAGGCTGTTACTTCTTGGAAGAATACAGGGAAAATAACAAATAACTTGGGATTTCAATACACTCTTTAGAAAATTTTGAAGTCTTTGCAGCTATACACCCTCAACCATATTCTCACTAGGTTTTAGATTTTTAGAAAATTTTTACTAACAAAAAGTGGAAGAATCGGCTTATCCCTCCAAAAGATTTGCATTGCTTACGGGTCCTGATATGGAATAGAACACTCCCAATTACGGTAACTGGTAGTATGTGTTGTACTATTTTAGTACCAGGTGAACTGCTATCGGCAGGGTATGAATTAGGAGGTAAACAAGAGTCACGAGTTTACATATAGGATAATGACTAACGTTGATGCAAAGTAGAGGATTATCTAAGAATTTCTTGCAGGTCTAACTCTACCCCGAAGGTAAATTTAAATATAATGCAGACTTTATTTAGAGTAGAGCTAAATAGAAGAGTATTATATAATTTTTACAACAACCTGACAGTTCTGTTAGGACTTTTTTTCTTCTTGTTTGTTTTTTTCTTTTTTCACAATCTGTATCTTTTATTTTTTTTTTCTTTTGTTGTTTCTTTTTGGTCATTTTTTTGAAAAAATTCTTTTTGTTTTTTGCCCCCTTTACTTTGTGCTCTTTGAGAAGAAAAGAGAAAAAAATTCAGTCTTGACATGGTGAACAACAACCTGTCAGTGATCAAGGGGTGTACCCAAGTCAGTACGAAATCCTTAGTAAGTTTTGAATCCTAAAAGAGACTAATTGTTGTTTTAGCAGGTCGCTTTGGGCTTTGGCTTGATGAGTTTTTATTAGATTAGAATATTAAACTTCAAAGAGATTATGTACATGTTGCTAGTCTAGAAAGTTGTTCGAATAAATAAAGACAAAACTGCTTAAAAAAAAAAAAAAAGAAAACTTTCAAATATATAACAATAAAATTAGTATATTAATACTCTTTATATTAAAAAAGTCTAATTTTGCTTTGTAGTGTGAAGTAAAAAATTACAGAATACAGAACTAGATATCATTAGAGTGCTAATTGATAGTTTATTTTAATTTTTGATTAAGTTGGCTTTATAAAAATTAGCTTGGTTAAATTAACTAACCGACTCAAGTTGATTTTACAAGTATTAACTTGTATTACTAGAAAATAATAACAATTTTATATTATTTTTTCAATTATTATAAAACATATTTATAGTGTTTTAGCATTGATATATAATTGCTTTTAATAAAATTTAGGGTTAGGGTTAGAAAATTAAGAATTATTATTTTTTATATAATATAATCAGGGTTGGTCAAATCACTAGTCAATTAAAAATTCGTTAGTCAAACTGGTCTGGTCAAATTGGTCAAGTGATCTGGTCAAATTGGTTAAATGGCCTAGTCTATTAAATAAATAAATTTAAAGATCTTATTTAATATAGGTGGGAATATATAAATATTATAAGATTATTTAATATAAAAAAACTCTAACTCTAACCCGAAGCTAACTATAA
>CAJVPY010003935.1:0-13299 GCA_910591965.1 Dentiscutata erythropus
TATCTCTATTTTTCATTATGCAAATCGACTTTCATTTATAATTGAAAAATGTCAATCATGTCAAAATATATATGAATTTAATAAAAACTCATTTTTTTAAAAAATGTAAAAATGGGCCCTTTTAGTTGACAGCACTCCATATGTCCATTTTGAGAGATCCCAAGGTTCTGATCACTTCCAGATTATCTAGATGTGAGGCGCATGGGGATATCTACTGTAGTTAATATAACTGAATGTTGTATAATTTTACATAATTTTTTAGAAACAAATAATAATAATTGGAATGAAAATGATAGTAATAGTGATGATGATAGTGAAAGTGATAATGAAAATAATTTAAACACTTTAAATGAAAGTAATTTAAAAAGAGAAGGAGTATAAAAAGAAATCAAATTATGGATCAATTAATTTGATTATTTAAAATTCAATTAAAAGAAATTTATTATTTATATTACTAAAACCAAAATTATCAAATTATTAGAAACTAAAATTATAAACTAAGATTATAAAACTAAAATCGACACAAAGATGAGGGACATTTTAGAAACAAAAAAATCTGGTTTTTTCTTGATTTTATCTCATGTGGGAAATTTCTCGCAGAGTGATAATGCCTTGAATTTTTTAATTTAATGGATATCTAATAAAAGTTAGGTTTATATGAGCATTACGTGTACTTACGTGTTTTATTATAAACAGGTTTTATAACTTGTTTTAAATAACTTTGTAATTATTTGTAATCTATTGAATTGTGATTGTGAGATAAAAATATTTATTTATTAATAATAGTAAATCTGCGATCTATTTTTTTAAATTCTATTTTCTCGTTATAATACGTCTGGATCACTTTTTGTAACATGAGAACTTTTTGACCTGCGTCGCTCATCAGCGCAGGACAAGCGAGATAAGGTCGCTGATTACGCAATATTCCAGACTCAATAGATAATTTTTATCACTAAAAAATTGTATATCCGAATGATACATACAGTACAGTACATAATTTCATAAGGTTCGGTTATACAAAGATTACATAATTGTTCTCATGAACAGTATACTGCAGAGGTATTATACCATCCATATTGTTCTCATCAAGAAAAGCACTGTGATTGATCTTCAAAATTTATGAATGCATGTTTTATTTTATAATCTACTGCGCCTATAATACGTGCGAATTGCGAAATGCAATTTTTCTTGATATCATATTTCCAGATAAAAGAATAGCAGTAAAAGTGTAAAAAAATTTTTACTATATGTCCCGACTCTTGAATTATATATTATGACATTGCATAACGATAACGATAATTACCATTAGGCGTTCAAAAGGGAAATCACAAACTTCTGAGTTAAATTAAAATTTCTCATACATAGACTGATTTGGTGTGGATAGAATGCATCAGTCTACTTGCGAAAAGCCTTTGTGTGAGACTGTGAATTTTATTGTAAAGAAAAATTTCCTGGAACAATCGCTTTTAAACGAGGTGTTATCAAATTTATATACTGTATACTGTATATTTGAGGATTATCAAGTGGGTAAAAAAATAACGTCTGATGCTATTCCAAACCCTAATAATATATGAAAATTTATTAATAAAGTTTTGCTCTCAATCTGGTTTTGAATTTTATAAAAATATTTCACTGTATAACGTGAATAAAAACACAGTGCATACCATTTCATTCCAAGTCCCATTTTCGGCAGGTCACAAGATAAATTTCGTTGTATTCTCTATAATATTTGGTTTTGTGTCATGTATAATATGCATAATCAATTCATTCTGTTCTCTATAAAGTAATACACTAGTATCACATTGCATGCATTGCAGAAGTTTCTTTACGGACCCTTACTCCGTATTCAGTAAAATTCTTATATATACTGTTCTGAAATTTATTGAGTTCACTTTTCCATATTATTATTTGTCAAAACTCACGTACAATATATTAATTCTTTTTTCTGAAATACCATGCATTAACTGAATAAATATTTATCATATCAATAGTTGACAAAATGGCAACATGGATTACTGATTTCACAATTTACATCTCTAATGATGCTGGTTGTCCTCCTCAAATAAATGAATACGAAATGCACCTGCAAGATCTTAATGAAGGATCCGGCGGTAAATACGTATATGCTGGATGTAAGAGTGAGAGAATTTCTGGAAATCATGATGACGCGGTAACTTCCTTATCATTTCTCGCTTTCTCAAGTCAACAAACACAAAAACCAGACGGCTGGCAATTCTGGAATCCCCAAGACTTGAACGTAGATGCGGGTGGTAAATTCATTTATATAGTTTGGAATAAGGGAGAAGAGACGGATCCTATCATAGAAATCGATTTTGTGGTCAATGAAAGTAATGATAGTATTGATAAGAAAGGTATTTCGTGGACAAAAATAAATCAGGATTTAAATGAGGGTGCTGGTGGAAAATATATATTTTGTTCCTATTTTAGAGGTCATGCCTTGGATGACCAAATATTTAAACGATTCAAATGGGAGATACGCGGCAAGCTTGCGCGCAGCTCTGCGCCTCACTACAACGAAGAAGAAGGTGATAAGAGCCAGAAAATGGATGATGATGCTATTAAGTTTCTCGTTAAAAATGACATCAAAAATGTCATCAGCCTGAACGAGTTCATCCTAAATAAAGAAGAAATCGAGAAATTGCGGGAACATAACATTGACTACCTCCATCTACCGGTTGATGACTTCACTGCTCCAACAATTGATCAGTTACGCGAGGCATATGCGTCATACAAGCAAGCTCTGACGACCCTTGTGTACTGCGGATATGGGCACGGCAGGACAGGCACAGTTATCGCCGCATTCAGTTTGATTGGCCACCGATACACCTATGCCCAGTATCATGAATTGTTCTATGTGGAGCAAGAAGAGCAGTATGAAGTACTAGATAGATTGGCTGAAGAGCTGTAAGTAGCTGTCCCTGCATGTGGCATCGTCTTTTGCTTGAGACTGGCTGACTCAATGTTGTGTTGTTAGGGACGGGTTGTGACAGGTGACATGAAATGGTCAAGAGGTATTAAAATTTTTATTTTTTATTTTAATGTTTGTTCACTTGATTTTATGCAACGAGTTTTTTTAATCGCGTCATGCAGGTATCTTAGATAAGTATGATCTTAATCGAGAGACAGAAATCACCTTAACGAAAGAAGATTTTTGTGATTTCATGGTTTATTTACAAAAATTTGAGAATATTCAAGAATGGATACATATAATCTATATGATATTTTATGGGCTGTTTGAGAAAAGATGCGTCAGGTTAACAGTGCATAAATTTAACAATGTATAAACTATATCTATTCAACATAACATAACATATTTATATAAAATATATGTAAAATACATGCTTTTGTATCTGACTTGAATCCATTTTATCTGCACAAAAAATGAATCGTAATATTCTATTGTACTGTAGTATAAAGAATCAAATCTAATAGGTCTATAACTTAAGAAATGATATTAATTATCATTAAATTATGATTTATAATGCCATTAATTTAAGTATTACTTTTTTAACATTTTAAATTTTGGTTTACAATGTACTTAAACTAATGATATAGTGAATATTTTGAATACGTTAATATATTTCAAATTTGCTGTTGATATATGATATATGAATAATTTTCTCTCTTAAATAATAAGCATGGGTGCATTGATGTTAATAGATTAAATAGTTGGAGAATAGAGAACTTTTAAGGTTGCCGGCTCATATTAACTTGATTTGTCTTTTTTTTTTCTTTTTCAAATTCGCCGGTTCGTCGTACACTTCTTAAATTTAATAATTTTAAGAAGTAATAAAGTGAATAATTTAATTAAATTTGAAAATAGTGGCAGTAGGCATTATATTATATAAAACTTTATATGTATTAAAGATAATTTGGACGAAATACATCATAATACATTTCTATAATATAATGAAGTGTCCGTTTTGTTAATGGTACCCATGTATTATCAAGCTCTTCTTTTATCATTCTTATCATTAACTCATTTAAATATTCTTTCTCCATTTCCCTTCTTTTAATAGATTTCGGTCGTTTCCCATTCTTCAGGTAATAGGTATATTCAATTCATGCCAACTTTTAAAATATCCGATCGGATAATATAATTCAACCATATTTTATTAAACAGTATCTCGATCAAAATATTGATTATATAAATTATACATAACAATTCCGTTCTTATTAACATATACAAATCTGAAACTCATATCTATAAAAAATGAATTCAAAGGCATATTAGATAATTTATCTATACATTTTTTGACATCATCTAATTTATCTGTTTGGTACGAATATTTAAACCTCCTAAAAGTATTTGTTATTACAACAATTTTTCGATTACATAATCTAGGAATAAATTCTAACAGAATACTTGCTCTATAAGTGTAATTATGTATTCTTATCACCTTAACCGGAAGTTCAAATAAACGTTCGACATACCTACACATCGAAACCCAAACTTGTCTTAAATTTACATATTTTTTTAACTCTTCAATATCAATACGTAGACATGTAATCAGTAAATTGCGCACATTAGCATAATTGATCTTTAATCCTAAAGAAGTATACCTAGTATTCACACCCAGTGTTCGTACAGGTTTTGATTCATCAAACAAATAAACGTCATTTCCTTTAGGTAGATTATTCACGTTCAAAAAAAGTATCATCGTATCTTCGTTTACCTTGTTTCTCAAAAGCTCTATAATAGGAATATCAAATTCTACATAATGTATTTCTTTTAATATACCACAATTCTCACATATATTCTTAATGATCATTATCAATCTTTGTCTATAAAATTTCAAATCTTTCTTTGATAGCTGAATCATATCCATCGAATTACCTATTCTATTAAACCTAATTATCCTTATGAATCGTGCATAATTAATTATGGTTTTTTTCCTTTGTCGAGTATCTTTACGTTTAGATTTAAATTTAATTTACGATAACATTATTAACAGCCATTCAAATATTTAAATAGTTATGGTTCACATCTCAATTATTATTATTAATAATCATTATAAAACGATGTATTTGTATTAAAAAATATCATTTGGATTTGGCAAATTTCAAAATGATTCCAGACTGATTGAATTTGACAAATCTGATTCAATAAAATATTTTCATTCAATAAACGATTGATTTCATTCGATTGGATTTGACAAATTTCGCTTTTTTATTTTCTAGTTTTTTGTTTTCATTTGATAATGATTCGATTCTTGCACATGCTAAAATGTAAAAAATAAATTAGTTATGGCGGTTTGCAAAAAGGGGTGACCTCTGCAGATCATTATGTCATGTGAAATCACGAGAAATCAGCCGATTCTAGTTGATTTTTCGATTCTTAGAGAATCCTAAAGATTTTTGATATATTATGAACGTACAATATGTAGTGGTATTGATATGATCGTAATTTCAATAATACAATAAACATATGTTAGCTATATTAGATAATTTATCAAAACATAATAAATTACGTAATGTACAATGAAAATTTAATTGAAAATAATAAATTACATAGTATACAATGAAACAAATATTCGCTTTCAGGCTTTCCTTCTGTATCACTTATATAATCATTATATTTATATTTTAATTCAAAAAAATCTTCGTTAACATGCCTCCTGCGTATAGTGATGACTTGAAATGGCGTATAATTTTTTTATATTATGATAATTATTCAATATCGCAAATTACAAATCTTCTTTATATTAGTAAAGGTTTGGTAAAGAAAGTGTTACGGTTATATAAAAAATGGGGAACTGTAGCAAATCCATGGAAACAAGTACCTGGACAGCATAAAACTTTTAATCGAAATGATATGAATGTAGGTGTAAAATATTTGTTATATATATAGTATTAATTAATTTATACTATATATTATATAATAGATATTACGAAATATTGTCCAAGAAAATCCGGATATGTATCTTGACGAAATTGTTGAACAAATGGAAATTCGATGTGGCAAAAATGTCTCAATTTCTACTATTTGGCGTTCATTAGCTTATTGTGGAATAACACGAAAAAAAGTATTTATTTTATATAATTATATAAATTAATATAAATAAAATATAATTTTTATTTAATTTTTATTTCAGTTGTATAAAGCAGCAAAAGAACGCAATGAATTACTTCGCAGTGCCTTTATGGCCCGTATTGGTTCTCAATATAAAAAGTAACCAATTAATTTTTCTGGATGAATCATCTAAAGATGAACGAACTATTTCTCGAGGATATGGTTATTCTGAAATTAATACAAGGGCTATCAAAAAAGTAGTGTTTCTACATGGTAAGCGTTACACACTTTTGCCTGCATTAACCTTAGATGGTATAATTGCTGTTGATATTATAGAGGGTAGTTGCACAAAAGAGCGATTTAAAGAATTTGTAATTTCTCAAGTAGTACATATTGAAATATATATATATAATATATTATAATATTTGTATACAGTATATATATATATATATTTTTAACCAATTTTTTTAATTATTTTTAGCTGCCTCAAATGAATTCATTTCCACATGAACAAAGTGTTTTAGTACTTGATAATGCAAGAATCCATCATAATGATGGATTGCTTGAATATTTAAATGCATTTGGAGTACATATAGAGTTTCTTCCTCCTTATTCGCCTGATCTCAACCCAATAGAATTAGCTTTTTCATGTATAAAAAATTATTTAAGACAACATCAGTATTTTGTAGAAAGCTGTTTAGATTCTATATATCTATTATTAGTTGCATGCTCTCAAATTACCCCTCATACTCTAATAATTTCTTTAATACAGCGGGTTATAAATAAATATTCATTTAACTTACAATTTGCTATATGATAATGCATTATACTTTGCAGCATATTTACGAAGAGTTTGGCGTGCACCAATAGTATCTACTCTACATTTTTCAAAGTCTTCATTTGATAATTCAGAAAGTAGTCGTACAGAAAATTTTTGTTGTTCAAATTTTAATAAAAATTTCTGATAATAATCTTCAGTATCTTCATTTTCATCTATATTTCTTAAAAAATTTTTGATTGTAGGTAATGTTTGTTGTAAAGGTAATTGAATTGGCATTTGAAAAGGTTTGTAAAGGAATATATGTTGAAAATGGATTATAAAATAAAGATGGCATATAATGTTGACCCGAAAAGAGTGAAGGTTGAATAAAATTAGGTTGTTGCATTAAGTTAGCTTGTTGCATTAGATTAGCTTGTTGCATTATATTAGATTGTTGTAACAAATTAGGTTGTTGCATCAAATTGAATTGTTGCATTAGATTGGGTTGTTGTATTGAATTAGATTATTGCATCAATCAGATTGTTGTATTGGATTGAGTTGTTGTATTGAATTAGACTGTTGCATCAAATCGGATTGTTGTATTAGATTGGGTTGTTGCATCGAATTAGATTGATTAAATTGTATAGAACTAGATTGCAATTGTGATGACACTTTTGTTTTTGTTAAATATTTATATGCAAACAAAGGATGTGTAGGTGGTTCTGTTGGTGATGCTATTGCTTTATTCTATAAATATTTAAAAATAATTATAATATAAAATAAATTATACATTGTAAAAGTTGTTTATATACTTACAATTTCAGATGCCCAAATTGAAAGCATCATAAAAGTAATTTCAACATGATTTTCTTTAGCTCCATCTTTATTTAAACATGGTCGATTATGAATTGTGCAATGATTTTCTTTATGAATTTCTAAGACATTTTTTGCAATTGATGTTTCGAGTGAAGATAGATTTGAAGTTTTAGGAATAGAATTTTTGTTTCTCAAATCTGTAACAATATCATCGTCTGAATTATTATTAGGCTCACGATCCTAAATGAGTATTTAAAATTATTTATATTATTATATATAATAAATATGTATAATATAAAATATTATATTTTACTATACTGTACTTACATCTATTTTGCGCTTTATATTTGACCTAATAAATGTTATAAAAAAGGCCATATTGATATTTTTAGATTTATATTTTTGGTAATTAGCCTGAAATTTTTTAAAGTCTTGAGTATCAACTAGTTGAGTACCCGCTCCTGCTGCCTTTTCAGATTTGAATGCAATATGATAATCATTTGGATCAACTGGTTTTTTTCCCATTAAAGTTTCAATATTTATATGAATTTCTGAAAGTAGCTCATCAACCATAGATACTTTAGCTGTATACCATTTTGCCGGAAGAGATGTTCCATTTTCAAACTTGATAAAAACTCCATAATTATATTCGTATTCAACTTCTTCACCAGATAAAGACTCATCATCATTAGGTTCATATTTCTCTTCATGATACTCTTTTTCATTAGGATTCCAATCAAGTTTTTCTTCAGATTCGGAAGCTCCACTTGCTATAGTAAGATCACATGTTTCTAATTCAGAAGAGTTATCGATATCGTTATCAAGTGTAGAACTTGATGATGCTTTAAGCTTTTTCACTTTCGAAGATAATCTTAATAAAATACTATTGCATCGAGCGCACAAAGTAAAATTAAAAGCCTCTTTTGCACTTAATAAATAATTATAATGTTCTATTCTTTGTTGAACAAATTCTACTTTTTCTTTTATCCAATTTGGATTGAATACTCGTGTAAACGCATATTTGACGGCATCTGTCCGATTACTTTTATGTGGCACATTAGACAAGTTACAATTACATTTTTCTTGTCGCAAATCAATTCCACAATACATGCATTTTCGGCAACTAAAACAAGTTCCTCGACGATATTTTAATTTTGTTTCTTGAAAATCGGCCATTTTTCAAGAGAAATATGCGTACGTGAATAATAATTTATATATAATAAATACGTAATATAGCTTTTTATATTGATCATTGTTGATCACTGATCAAATAATTATATAATTTTTTATATAGATTCTTAATGATTCTTAATGATTCTTAAATTTAGATTCCCTATTTAGAATCACAAAGATTCTCCGCCATCATCATCATGAAAATCAATGGGTCACACCTTTTTGCAAACCGCCATAATATATAACTGATCAATAGGGATAGATAATCTAGAATCTCCAAAATTTCCCTCAACCATCACAATAATCATGGGTCACACCATTTTGCAAAGTACGTACGTACGTACTTAAGTATGAAAGTAAATTTAGATCACCAGAATTACATATTGACCAATCAATGCTAAACTATGAAAACAAAATTTAAAAACTTCTAATCTATATTAAAAACGCATCAGATCTATCTTCTCACTATCTACCCTATTTTAACACACTTGTTAGACATAGAAATTCAGGCACCGTGGCGATACAATAATATTTTGATTTTTTTAAAAACTTTATTATCAGGATTTGGAACTTGTCGAGATTTCGTACTATTCCAGGATTCTGGTATTTCAAGTTTTTGTTTGTCATGATTAAATCTAAATCTATAATAAACATCCATTCTGTGTAACTTATGCTACGCCCAAGCTAACTTATCATTAATTAACATCGCTCATCTCATCCTGGGCGTAACAATGGCTGTATATTTGACCGTTCTATTGCTAGGATATAATATAAATATTGTGATGTTTGGCAAAAAGATAGCTCAATAAACAAATGAGTGAATAATAATAATAATAAGCCAATTGAATTTATTAATTATTATAGATTTCGGTTTTAAAAATATTTAAAATATTTAATTATAGTTAAAAACTCATTTTTCTGTTTTAATAATTCCGAATAAGAAGGCGTAGCCAGTGATAAAATTATCTACTTTTGATAAATTCCTCCCAGTAAGCGTTTATGTAAACAAATATTTACAATAGGATCTGTGCCAAATTAATTCCGAAATCCCTATTACTGTATTATTTATTAAAATTGGTTCGAAAAATAGATAATATTGAGTTGAATTATGCATAAAAAAAATAGAATTCGATTAATACAGTAATAGGGTGATTCAGAATTAATGTTCAGGTTTCTGATTTCGAATTAAATTATTAGTAATAGGGGGTTTCAGAGTTAACTTATTTTGAAAATAAGTGGGAGTTTGAAAAGTCCTATTTTCGGTTTGAAATTTCGAAATCAGAAAATGAAAAAGGAGTTGTCCAGAGATAAAATAACCAAAATTTATTAATGATTGTATTATATCTTATTATATAAATAGGCTTACAAATAAAAATAAATTAGATTTATTGATCGCTGATTACAAAATTAATGCGTCGCTAATTTAATTCGAAATCAAAAGCCTGAACCTTAAGTCTGAAACCCCCTAATGTATTTGTTTTTATATGATGATAATACAACTATTTCATTTTCTGATTTCGGAATCTCATGGGAATTTTTAAATCCCGAATCAAACTAGGTTAATGCGCAGCATTGTGTCCGAAGCGCATTAATTTCATTTTTGATGCAACACAAATCAAAAAAATGTGATGTATCAAAAACATAACTATTATATGCATGCGAACAGATACCAAATATAGTTTTATTGTCTAAAATTCAAACAATTACGTATGTAAAGTACATTTGCTAATACTTTTCACCTTCTAATCAAAGATTATTATAATGAAATAAAAATTGACAAAAGGTAAAAAAAGCACATCACAGTTATCATAGCAGCTACGAACCAATTAATGTTATTCTGAATGTTAAAGCAAAATAAAAATTCTTTCCTTTAAGTTATATCAGTATTTCTGCATATTAAAGCGATTAAAGAAAGTCAAATACTTTGATTATTTTTAATTGTGTTCTACGGTTATGCAATGTAAAAATTTCTATTGTGTTTTTTTAACCTTAGAAAATATAACGGTTAACTCCCTATACTGTATAATGACGATCTGTTGTATGGATGTAAAAAAAAAAGACCAATACGTAAAATTACTATATTTTCTTAAAAATTAACCGCATTTTTATTCCAAATTAACCATAAAATAAACCAGAGTTCACTATAGAGGTTTATTATTGATTATTGGTATTATTAGACGTTAATATTATCGATATGAACATTTGCAATCAGAATATTGGGCTTGGAATTCAGAGATGACATAATTAGTCTCGGATTTTTAAGCGCAATTAATGATAACTGACGAATTTATTTTTGAAATAACAAAATGTTTCATTGTTGATACTGACAAATCAATTCAGTCAAAAAAATATTACAGCTGTTTTCATTATTTTTGGGACATCGGGTAAAATATTGACCGAATTATTATTGGCCGATTCTAAGTTTTTGTTTTGGCAGTGATAAACTTTTGATTTAAATGTGATTAGTAATATAGCGATAATGAGATATATATATATATTGCGATTGTATTCTGAACGACACTACAATGTCAACACATCCAAATTAATTTTCGCTTGAATGTATGTCCAGTATGTTTGGTATGTTTAGTCTATATGAAAATATATGACGAAGGTTGTTCTTGCTAAGCAACAGATTTACAAATTTCAAAAAGGGTTCTGAATATAAGATAAGTTTTCATAATAAATATATTACACAAGGAGGCGTTAAAAAAAAAAATAAAAATCGACATGAAAAAGAACTTATTGACCGGACTAAAGAAAATATAATTCCAAACAACCAAGTTTTTATTAATATTTGTCGAAACTGCATTGAAAATTATAAACAAAATCATAATAAAGGTATTTCATTTATTTATATAATGAATATTTAAAATATAGACCTGTTCGTCTATATTAAGCATTTTAAAAATGCCTAGTTTATCTGAAATAATTGCAACGTATTGAGTTTGAAAAATAGTGATATCGATATACATTATCTCTGTCATTAGAAAGATATACATTACGTAATCGCTCATTACCAAACAATCATTCGATCAATTTTTTACCAGACGTTGCAAAATTAATGAAACAGCTGTAAATTACAATTGATTCTTATTCAGCCGACTTTGTTTATAATTAATTTTATATATGCCGAATCTTAGTTACTTACTGTAAACTTACTAATTCTGTGATCTTGCAATTGATACCGAATTATTATTATTATTATTATTATTAGGCGGTTTGAAGTTACAACTTCGTTTAACGTTCTCCCCCCACTGCCTCCAATAGCCCCCTGAAATTAAACAAGCTAATCAGAACGTCCGCTACATCTTTGAGATTTCAATAAATCATGTGACTACAAACCAACCAATAATAATAGTGATTTTTTTGAGGTGTTATATAATGTTTGTTTAATTTGACCCCCCACTGCGCTTAAGCTTCAAAAGGAACGTTAAACGAAATTATAACTTCAAACGGCCTTATTATTATTAAATTACCGAATCGGTTTAAAAAAGTCAAAATATTCAAAACAAAAATCTTATGACAGTCAGTTTTTTAGGTTTACACTAGTGGTTAGGCACGTCCAAATGTCGTGCTTAATTTATTTTTCTGCATATATATCTTTTTTTATTTATCGACAATTCTCTTAATTTTATTATTTTTTTTCATCTTTTTAAGTTTTAATAATTAAATATTTTATACTTTAAATATACTTAACGATCAACTTCATTAGCTTCATTAGTCCTAAATTTTTTTAATCTTTAAGATAAACTTTAAATTAATCCAATTTACAAATAATAAAATAGATAAAATAGACTTATTAATTGAATACTTACCGGAGCTTTCAATATTAAGCTTAACTAAGCTTAACTTGAGCTAAATCAACTTGAGACAAATCTAAATAGGAAAATAATATTATTTTTAAATACATAATATAGTTTTAATATATTAATATATTAATTGAGATAAATACCTTTAATTGCCTCTGAAATTCTTTTTGTACTAATAATTTTGCTAGTATACATTTGCTTTGATATCCGCAATGTTTTAATATCTTTATCTGCTTCTAAGAATGCTTTTTAATTTCATTTTCATAATAATTATCTTATTAAGCCAATTGTATATGGTATTATAACATTCGAAGCAGTAGGTCGTTTTTGTGGATCAGAATTCGTAATAGTTATATCCTGGGCAGTTGGGTATAAGCGATATTTTACAATAAAGTATAATTGACATTTTGCAGTAAAGTATAATTGACGTAGATCGGCCGCTTACGCGGCCAATCTACGTCAATTATACTTTACTGCAAAATGTCAATTATACTTTATTGTAAAATATCGCTTATACCCAACTGCCCAAGATATAACTGATTTATCCTCTGCCATCTACATGACCATTTAAATCCTTCTTTCTTTAATAAAAAGAAAAAAAATAGATAGAAAATTTTTTTTCAATAAAGCATAAGGCCATACAAATTTAATTACTTGGTTTTCATAACATGAAACTTTTAAATAGACCCGGCCGGCCGGCTTTTTTT
>CAJVPY010003936.1:0-13298 GCA_910591965.1 Dentiscutata erythropus
GATATCTTCGCTCAAATTTTTAAAAAATTTTATTTATAAGAACTAGACTATCTAGGGTTATCGATATGGCGTCCAATCTATGGCACGTGATCTGAGAATTTTTTTCGCCATGGCTAG
This sequence comes from Dentiscutata erythropus, assembly GCA_910591965.1. Lineage (NCBI taxonomy): Eukaryota > Fungi > Glomeromycota > Glomeromycetes > Diversisporales > Gigasporaceae > Dentiscutata > Dentiscutata erythropus. The sequence goes on from CAJVPY010003936.1 coordinate 118, forward strand.
AGTACTACAGATCATGTTTGTTATGTATATTCATTTACTCAAAGATTTTACTTTTTAGTTTATAGGTATTAAGATCATAATTTTAAGACGTGCTAAACAAGATCTTCAAGCTTTCTCGGATCTTTGAACTTGATCATTTGATTTTAGCATTTAAAATCTACGTATAGTACAAGAATAATGAAATATTCATATTGGCTTTTAAAATCTTTTGTGTTATGAAGTTTAATGGTTTCATACTATTTTCAAACTTTTACTAATTAATAAGTACTTTTTTTTAGTAAAACGTTATGATCTTAAATATTACATTTATAAAGAAGTTACCAGGTTCTTTTATAACCCATTTTAATTCATAATAGCTATCTTTGTAAGTTATAAAAAATTTTTTTATTGTAGTTATACGAAATACAAATAGAAAGATCTATATCAGAGTAAGATTATAAAAATATAAAAAAGTTATGTAATACTAATTATATTGTCATTTCTTTTTAAAAACAGTATTTGTGAAATAGTTTCTGAATTAAGACGTGTCCGTTTAGGAGTTACTTGGTTCCCCGCATCAGAAAATAGTCGTTCACTTGGCACTAAAGTAGCTGGTATAGATAAATATTTTTTTGCCAATTTGCTCAAATTTGGAAAGTCTTTTTCTCATTCTTTCCACCAGTCTAAGGGTGACTTGGTTTTTGAGGCAATAGACATGTCTAAATATTTATCTAATTCATTAGCAGATGAATTATTATCATTATTATCCTTATTATCAAATATTGAAGCGAAGTAACGATTAGTTGAAGTTACATTGGAATGTGTTGATTGTGTGGGTGTTTCGTCAATAATATTGTTATATTCTTCATGGCATATTCTAATTGTTTCTTTCCATAGTTCTTCAGACCAAGGGCACATTTTCTTGAGCCTTGGATCTAGTAAAGTTGTTATAAGGCCAGTGAACATTGGAGTTCCCCAATATTTCCAAAGTGAATTGTAAATTGCCCGCTTAACTTGAGCAATTGTTAATTGGATGTTAAGGGTATCTTGAGTATAATCCTCTTCGTCTTTGCTACTTTCGTCTTCGCTACCACTGTCTATATTTGATTCTGAAGATAAAAACTAATATTAATATTTTATAAACTAATACAATTTTCTTTTTTTTTTTGTTGTTTTTTATTATTATTATTATTATTATTATTTGTATTTATTTATTTATTTATCTATTATTTATTTTTCTTTTTACAAAAAAAAAGTACATACCATATTCATCATTTAGATCATAATTATCATCGACTAAGGGCAGATTTGGATCTACTGTGAATTCGAATTTCAGGAGTTCAATAATGGGATATATGACTGATAACGTAGAGTACTTTTTAGCACTAAATGCTTCTGTTGCATGATCAAATTTTTCAAAAGTTTTAACTAATTCTTCGATTAATTTTCATTCATTTTCATCAGGCAAGTATCGTTTAAGTTTTTGCCCATCTTTTCTGTCATCTGAGTTTCGTGAAATGTTCAAATTTACCTCTAGCCATATAATTGCATCTTTCAATTTCAACAATCTTTCCCAAAACCGATATTTAGAATTCCACTGTGTAGAACAGTCTTTAATTGGACGAAGGGGCTTAGAAGTAGTATTTATATTTAATTGTTTTCTGATTCTGTATTACTTCCATCATCAATTTCACCAACCTCTTTATCATCAAGGTAAACTTCAGTATAAGCTTCAGCATAAACTGAGCTAGAAGATGGTAATATATCCCTTTCTATTACCCTTATTTGCGCTTTCTCTAATCTTTCTTGTTGCTTTGGTGAATCAAAAAAATGAACTAATTTTTTTATTTTTTTTGTTTGTGAGCGAATTTTTTGCAGAGCAAAATTAACTGTTAATTGTAAGGTGTGTGCAGCGCACGGGAGTCAGACAACAGTATTCCACAACCTAATAGCTTTTATCATGTTGGAACCATTATCAGTAACAGCACACACAATCTTATTTTCAAGATTAAATTCTGTGCATTTGTTAATAAGAAATTGATGAATGGACTCAGCGGTATGTGGGTATAATATTTTTTCACAACATAATAACACTCTTTGGAGAGACCAATTAGGAGTTATCCAGTGACAAGTGACCCCAATATAACCTTGGTTATTACGTAAGGTCTATAAATCTGCTGTTAATGCAGCAGTCTTACAAGATGATGTAATTTTTTGTTTAAGAGTATCTATATTTTTTAGGTAATTTAATAATATTTCATTTTTTATTAGCTTATTAGAAGGTAGACGAAACTTTGAATCAATTATTGCCATCATACGACGAAATCCCTTTTTTCTTGGTGCTGATAAAGGTTCATTATCCAGAAGAATCCATTCAATAACTCCTTTGACTATTTCTTTTCGTCTTTCACCTTTATGCGGAGTATTAGTATTAGATTTGATCATCGCTGGTAATGTAGCTTGTCGTTTTTGTGGGGTTTCGGGTTTTAACTTTTTGCTATCAACGATATTATGAGATCATAGATGAGCAATCATATTTGATGTTGAATTTTCGTGAATATACTTCGCTTCGCACTTTTTGTCTACACCATTTTTTTTAATTATAACTTGACACACATCTTCTGTTCCGATTTCTTTAAAATACTTCCACACAAAACTTGATTTATTTCTTTTACTCCTTTTTTTTTTATTACTAGCCAACGCGTTTGTAGAGGGAGTTATATTATTGTTATTATTATTATCACTATCACTATTGCTTTCATCAGAATATACAGTTTTTTGAAAACTAAAACTAGATTGAGATTTCATTTTTTTATTAAAGTTATAGTACTGTATAGGAGACGATTTAAATGTGCAAAGTAGTGTAAGGATTATAAGTCGGATTTGTCAATTATTATGTATTTATAATGTGTGATCGAGGGTGAGAACGATTTAACTAATAAATATTCAATAGCAGTAAGGTTTAAAGTCAAATATATAAAAGTGAAAATATTTATTTAGATTTCAGAATCGAATTCTGAAGCTTTATTCAAGTCAAAAAGCATAGTTTAAATACATTTTTTAAAATATCTATATTTTTTTTTTCATGATCTAATTATTACAAGTATGCCTTCTCAATAACAATACAGTTTAATTATACAACAATGCTTCTCGCATCGATCCGATTGGCTTTGAGCACATATTAGACTTACTTGGGCAGGCTTATGAATATCTAAACTATTTAACCTGTGAAATTATTTTCTTGCATCGAATCGGTTGGCTTTGAATGCATGTTCAACTTATTTAATTATCATGCCGTTTTGAATACATATTCGACTTATTTAGATGCCATTTAACCTGCAAAATTATGCTTCTTGCATTAAATTAGTTAGCTTTAAATGCACGCTTAATTTAATTATTATGGCTTTGAATGTATGTTCAACTTATTTAGTTATCGTGCCGTTTTGAATACATATTCCAGTATTCGACTTATTTAGATGCCATTCAACCGCAGAATTATGCTTCTTGTATTAAATTAGTTAGTTTAAATGCACGCTTCATCTATTTAGTTCCTGGGATGATTAATTTAATTATTATGCCATTCGATCCTGCATAATTATACGAACTGGTTGCATGATTGATATATTTAAGCAAGGCTTAGAAATAATCATGGCATTTGATTCTTTAGGTAAGCTTGAAAACAATCATGCTGATTCTTTAGACAAGGCCTGGAATAATCATGCTATTCGATTCTTTAGGCAAGGCTTAGAAATAATCATACCATTCGATTCTTTTGTAATTCGCTTTGGTCAAGTAACTGGATATGGACTGATAGAAGAATAGTTGATTGTAGTTGTTAATGAGAAGAACTGCAGATGTGGTAAGAGAATTCGTACATATAAATATGTAAGAATGATCTTGTAAGGATTAACCTACGTGTTTTTTGGATTTTATTTTAACTAATCGCCTACTGCCAGATTCACAATACCTAAAACTGTAAAGTGAATTCAATTTGGAAGAAACAATACTTGTGGTGTGGAGATTGCAATACCCAAAACTGTGAAGTGAATTTGATTTAAGAAGATTCTTAATATCTGAAACCATTAATGAATTTAATTTGGAAGATGCTCTGTCTTGCGGCGTGGAATTGCATCTACAGTTTTTATACATTTACTGTATTTTCAAAAAGCACATTCTGTTATAACTACTTGTTTAATAATAAAATAAGATTTCATAGTTATGTTAAAAACAATATGATTTTCTTTTAATCAATGCTTTATTATTAGCGAAGTTTGATTCGCTAATTCATTGCAACAATATCTAAATAATTTTTTTTTACAAGGTTTGCACGCTCATTGCCATCATTCAATTTCTGCTATAACATTTGTGAAGACCTCATTCTAATTTTTCTACTTATTTTCTGTAAAACTCTGAATCTGCAACACGATTTGGTAGGCCGAATAATTTCCGCCATTTAAAGGTATAAATTCCATAAAGATACAACATTTATGGATGAAACGCGGAATAGAAAATGCGGATTGGATTTTTTTTAAAGGGTATCATGATTACCTTCTTGGTGGCTTTTGACAATTTAATGTCAATATGGTGAGATTTGCTTATATCGTTTTATATTCTAATTACTCAAATCAAAAATTTTATCACTGCCGAATCACAAACTTATCGAATCGGCCAAACAATCATTCGGTCAATTTTTCATCAGATGTCCAAAAATTTATTGTAATTATACGGATAACTAATACGGGTCACCCGGGTAGCAAGGGTCATGACCCGGTTAATGGGTGTTATGCGGGTTACCCGGGTAACCTTATACGGGTACAATCTCTAATATTTATATATAATTTGAAAAAAAGAACTTACATTCGAAACCAATACTCAGCCTCTTTTAAATCCTTTATTGTTTCCCAACTTGGCAGATTTCAAATGCAATTCAAAGGCTTTTTTTAAACCAATTCCATTCTAATAACATGCTCCAAGATTACAAATCGCAAGATCATTCTCCATTTGGAAACTTTCTGATAATAAAAAAATGCCTTACATTTGTCTTTTTTAACTCCTTTTCAAAAATGGTAAAATTCTCTCCAATTACCATTTATTTCATAAGTGCCTCCTATCTCTGCAGATTTTTGATAATAAACGAATGCCTTATGTTCGTCTTTTCAACTCCAGTTCCATGATGATGACAATATCCGACACTAAATGCTCCACTAGAGTTCCCCATTTCTGCAGATTTTCGATAATAAATGAATGCCTTATGTTAACTCCGGTTCCATAAGAATAGCATTCCCCAACTTTATATATTCCTTTAACATTACCCATATCAGCAGATTTTTGTTAATAAATGAAAGCCTTATTTTCATCCTTTTCAACCCCTATCCCATGTTGATAATTGTATTCAAGGGTATAAGGGTCTAAATCAGTTGATTTTCATGATAACCCGAATTGCTAAAATTCATTTTTACTTTTAATTTGGAAAAAAATGAATTCACAATTTAAATAATTTAAATGCAAGTGTGTTACTTTTTGCATCACTATCGAGTGTTACAACTTTTTATAGTAACACCAAACGAATTTCGGCCTCAAAACTTCAATTCAATTCGAGTTATATCACTTAAAGTTCGAAAGTTGAGTTTGCTTTATTCAATTTATGTTGTTTTGTAAATTTACGAACTAGAAATTGAGAGTTTATATGTCGAAATTCACTTGGGATAAAAATAATTTAAAATAATAATTTGTAAACAGATTTGCCTGTAAACGATTATACTCTTTTTTTTTTTTAATATATGGGCTGCTGTCAATAGAAATCAAGTAGATTGACATTTTTATAAAAAATTAACCCCTTAACTTTTACTACTTATGTTTTGATGAATTTTGAGCCTATCCTGATGAATTATCATTCAAAAGAAAGTCTAGATCTTAAGCTTTTGAATGTTAATTCGTCAAGATAGCCTCAAAATTCACCGAGACATAAGTAATGAAAGTTGAGGGATTAATTTTTTTTTAAAAAATGTCAATCTGCTTGATTTCTACAGTATTGACGGCAGCCCATATTCTCTTTTATTCCATCATTTCTATCATTATTTCAGAATCGTAATGAAAGAAATGCACGGTTGAGTTCGAGTTTTTGCATTTAATTACAGAATGTTCATTCTGATTAATGTAATTGAAGGTAATAATGAATAACAGATGAGTGTCATCCCGAAATAAGGAATATTAGTGAACATGCTTGGATTATCGATAAGAAAATTTTTTATTCTTTGATTTGTACGTGTAGAATTAAAATTAAATTTTTTTTTATTGAATTAGGTAAGCAGTTATTGAGATATCATCGCTCAAGGTTCAAAAAAATTAGGGGTTTGTAGTTTCAAGTGCAGTGATATCTTCGTGATTATCACGTTACACGATAAACATTCGGCCTAGGTTAGGGTTAGGTGATAGTATAATTTAGGCCGATTTTGTTAGTGCTAGTAACCAAATAACGTTATTGCATGATTTCATGTTAATTGATTATCACTGGGTTCAGGTTTCGTGAATTGGCATTTATTAAATACCGGTCAACTATCTTAAGATCAGGTGTAATGTTACACGATCAAAACAAGCGTTCGTTTTGCCAAAAATCGGCTATTTCTCAAAAATCTGCATAATAAACAATCATTCGTGCTCTAATAAAAAGTTTTCCTTGAACGATTTTACTATATAACTTGTCAAATCTAACCTTAATACAAACGTTAATATAAATATCAATGAACTTTAAAGAAATTTCGTATTTCAGATGTGTGATCGACAATATGCATGTCACACATTCCGGTCTTGCTTTCCAGTCACAATATGCATTCAGCTTGATACAATTAGTTTTATTGACATTCTTGCTAATGCAGTTTTTATAAAGTATTATATTTGATTATAATAATTTTATTAACATAAACGAATTTCCTGGTAAAGGCTATTTTATATTTTTGAAATAATGAAAAAAGTTTATTTCAGCAATTGTTGCGATTTCTACCTTTGGAAGTGTAGAATTAGTGGTTCTCTAATACTAAGAGCGAGCTACACAAGATAATTAGGATTAATTAAATCATAATATAACGATAAGTCACCATCTAACAGAAATTGATCGACATTAACAGTTTGTTGATAAACGTCTGATTCAGTAAAAAGACTCCCCTGCAAAATAATAGGTTGAATGCAAATATTGGATGTTGCACTATCGTCAGAGAGATGTGGAGCTGAGGGACAAATGTCAGGTCTAATACTTGATATGTTATTGTTGTATGGGTTGTCAATGACGAAAGAATGATCTGGACTCGGTGGAGAAGTGTGTTCAAATTTTTGCAGTTTTAAAAGGTCCTTAAATTTTTCTATTTATTATTTCGTAACTTTTAGTAAAAAAAAAAAAAGTCGCCCACGAAAGTTATAGGACATGTAAAAAGATGATTTCTTACCTTGTGTAATTTCGATTTTAATGTCATGATTTTCTAATTTCAGGTATATTTTATTATTTTCTTCGACAAAATTATAATCAACAGGTGGATCTAATTCAATAATATAGGGTAAATTTGCGAATAAAATTTGAGTTAACAGTTACAATATCTTAAGTGAATGCTATTCAACTATGATTGGCAAATAGCAATTTTGAAAGTTATATATAAAACTTATAGCCTGGCAGCGCTATATGGTGAATGCATTAACAAATTTGCCGAAATTATATTCATACCTTCCATTGTTGCTTTACAATTTACGCAAGGATGCATAGCTTTATCTAAGCCACTTCCTTCATGACATTCAATACAGTGGAATAAACACTGAATTTTTTTTGCTCTACACCTTGCACATCTGAACGTTCCCGGTATTCCATTATACTCGCATTTTTTTTTATTTCTGCGGCAACATGAACATGTATTCGATAATCTCGGATTATCCTTTTCTGTTGACTGAGTCGACTCGTAAGAAAGTCTCTTTCCAGAAATTCGGTATTCTGATGAGATATTGGACGATTCAGAAGCTTAAGCATTATGAAAAATAAAATTCAATGAAAACCTTGATCTTGCAACATTGAACACAGAATAATATATTGATAAAAATTTACTTTCATGAACCAGAGAAAAACTATCATGCTTTTGCTTTTTTTTTGCAGGAGGAGAAGTACATGATAAATGACACTTCATACATCTTTTGCAACATTTATATGAAGGATTATATTCGCATTTTCGCTTCGTCATCCTGCATTCTATACAAGCTAATCTAGAGCGTTTCTTTGAGGACATGGTAATTTTTTTAACGCTTTCTTGATAACTAGCTTTTTATTGATTCTGTACGTACGTATAAATATCCGGTTCACGTTACACAATTCAAGTATGTAGTAAATTTATTTTAAAATTATATAGTGACCTAAGAATCTGCTTTTACGAAAAGCACATGAAAAAGGCATAAAGTTTATATCAAAACTGTGTCTAATTATTTCCGTAACTATATAAAACTGGATGTTTGTGCTCTATGCCGATATTAATTATCGCTTGTAATCTATTTGCAACATTAATTGTCAACAAATGTGACAAATACTGAATACGAAAATATATGGTGCAGGAAGAGGTATTCGTCAAATGATAATATGTTACATTTGATATTATTTTGATAAAGTAAAATAGAATACTTTTTTCCAGGGGCACAATTGTGATGCAGATTTTCAATGCTTTAAATCCGAAACAATTTATCGCGATTATTAAGTCAAATCCTTCCGGAAAATATAAAATAAAGTACCGCCTTACTTGATTTCTTATTCAAATACTGAAATACAAATCTCGTATTTTTTTTTTTTTTTTTGCCATATTTTGAAATTTAAAGCTCAATGCAATTTGCGAAAAGGTGTTTTAATTGCTCCGTAGATAAGAAAGCGTGCTATTACAGTGGAATCCCTGGAACTTTCCGATGTGATAGATGTAAGGCTAAAAGGAAATGGTGCTGGTTTTTATGTGGAAAATGTCACGAAAATAAAAATAAAGAACATGAGAATAAAAATAAAGAAAGGTTTAATCCGTGTGAGGATTGTGTGATGACTAAAACAGGTTTGTAGTATAGTAAACGTAATAGACTTAACGTGTTTGACTTTTTTTTACATCTGTAATAACCAACCTTATGTTCAAAGATTTGTCTGAAAGCTATACTATTGAAACAAAACTTTATCTTCGGTACCCTGATAATCATGAAATTGAAATCACTCCTGGTAAGAATTGTTAAAGTCGTTATGCATTTTATCACCTTCAATTAATGCTAATTTTATAATAATAGATTTAGTTCAGAACATTAATGAGTCGCATAGAACTTTTAATCCAAACAAACAGTCAATAATTTTTTGTAAGTAAACTATTAGTTTAAAAAATCATAAATTATGCGAATAATTGTTACTTATCTTTAGCATTGATAGTACCCACGCCAGTTTTGTCCGTCATGAGCGCTTCGTTACCACCTCCATCTCAACAACACGCACCAAGCACTTCTATCACATTCTCCAACCATGATAACTTATTACCATTTATTGCCCTTACGTCTCCTCAACTCAGCCATGATTCCTCATTTAACGCTATTACGTCATATCAAACATCAAGTTCTTCTTCTGGGAATTCTCAATGTAATATTCCGAGTATTTCACCTTTTATTACAGAATATGAAACTTCTCCACTTTGTGCTGTCAATAATAATTTTCAGAGTAACGCAACCTATGACATAGCTTCACCTCAACGTAGATCCGATATGTACAATAATAATCTTAATGTGCAGGATATACTAAATTATAGCTATGGGCAATAGCGATAGTACCAAATAGGTGATAGCAATTACGTGATTATTATAATGAAAATCCCATTATCTCAAAATTATAACCTAATTTGGCCACATCCAACTCATCTCCAAAGGACTCTACGTTTCAAATATACTTCTTTCATAATTTATTAATAATTACTTTCCTTAATAAAATTTAAATCCAAAAAATAACCTAATAGTTTAGGAATCAATAAATAAGTACCTTAAAGGAAAATGCCTTATGTCCACCTTGTCATCAATCTTTATTGATTTTATATGAGCGTTATCAAAGGAAAACCTGTCATCGGACTTTCAATTATATTTTGTGTACAGTTAGCCGTCTATGGAAAATCTATGATTTTCCGTAGACGGCTAAATATAATTGAAAGTCCAATGTTTTCCTTTGGCAGCACTCATATATGAATTATGTACTATCTCCATTCGTATTATTCGTTTACGTAAAATTTCTGATTCTGAACAAAGCTTAAATTATAAATAAAATTTGATATCATTTCAAAAATGGCATCAACTCAATACTCAACTAATATTATGTATGATTAATTAATTCTTTGTTTGTGAGTGTGCAATTAAACTTTAAAGATCAATACCTTTAGTTAATTTGTTAGTCCAACGATACTACCGGAATGGCTAGGTTACATTTTCACTTTTTTTTTATTTCTGTTTCGATTTAGTTAGATTTTATGTTTTTTTTTTTTTTGAGTCTCATGAGTCCCTTGATTACAATATAAATTAGTTATTTTTGTGAACTCATTGTCTAGCAAAGTGCATCCTAAGATGCTTTTCCTTTTTCTGATCCAAGTTTATTTCCGTGAAAGGTTTCAGAAGTCAACTTGTATTCAAGCAAGTACACCTCTAATGATCAGCGTTCTTGCAAAATGCATGCACACCAGCATGGTGCTTTATTAAGTGTATCTACTTTTTCTTTTAATCCGAGAAGAGTTGAAAAATCGCTGTGGCGCTCTCGAAAGTACATCTGAAGATGCTTCTCCTGAACTCTGCCCAGTAATAATCTTGGATCTGGGAGTCAGTGTGTGCCTTTTTTTTTTTTTACGAGATTTATTTACGTCCATTCAAATCCATTTACTGCATCAATTGGCATACTAATGCCATTTCACTAGCTACATCTGCACTATTTTGTCCACCATCCAAGATTGTTTCGACCGATATAACGATATAATGTCCTGTATTTACCATTTCAAATATAAATCGAACGCTTTGCCCGTCTTGGAAATGCCGATGCTACGATTTCTATCGGAATTACCATTTTGTCGACTTTAGATAATTCAAAATGACTCTCTTCTGCAGATTTAAAACATCACTGAATGCTTTCTTTTTATTTTTTGCAGTCATACTGCTTTGATAACGATGTCCTTTGGCAATTCTTTTTTTTTTGAAAACTGACTATGCTCATGGACCAAGATATGCGTCCTTATTTTGAAGACCGGAAATTTCCTTTTTAACTTGGTAAGAAAAATAGCAACGAAAAGAAAACTGGCTTGTTCTTGCGACGTAGCTGGACATAATGTCGAACAGAAAATTCAAACAGCAGGTTACTCAAATCTATTTCGTCATGAGAAAGTCCCGTGACCCATTTGTCACATGGAATGTCCAGTGACTCACAATAATGTACGGCTTTGTGACGCTCACAAGTGGAATAAGTTTTAGGTAATTTCCTGTATTGCAATTAGTAATACTTTGGTGCATTTGTTACATTATAAACGTTAAAACGGTATAACTCTTTTTTTACTTAAGCAAATCTACTATTGTAACTTATGAGTTATGCATAAAATTAACGTAGTTCAAAACTATGTTGTCAAAATTTCAATTTACTTATAAAATTTACCAATTTTCACTTTGAAAATCGATAAACTTTATAAGTAAATCAAAAATTTGGTAACATAGTTTTAAAGCCATATTAATTTTATGCATAATTCATAAGATACGGTAGTAGATTTGCTTAAGTAAAAAAAAGTTATAACGTTTTAAAGTTTATAATATATTTCTATAAAAAAACTAAAATCATACATAGTGCGCCAATCATATTATGCTGCACTATGATAGTAAATCATTTGATGTGAAACACCTCAGTAATACTTGTGATTAAGTCGGACATCAATACTACATATACACATATATATGTAGTATTAGTTAATCTGTGATTATTTGATGTCCGACTTAATCACAAATATTTGATTATCAAATCTTTGTTTGGAACACTAATTGTAATCATGGCGAAAACACGATAACTATTAGGGCACAGACATTTATTACGTAATAAATGTCAGAGCCCTTACTGTATTACATAGTAAAATTGATCTGTTTTCTATTCATCTTTTTTTATTAACTTCTCGCGTGATGTGTCAGTCTTGAACTTTATTAGCAGTATAGACCTATATATAAATTCATTCTGAATCTTTTAGATGTTCAGTATGGAAGAGGTGAATACTCGCATCCTTCACCGCAAATGCGCTAGTAATGACTAAAATGAAATAAAATAAAAAATTATAAAAGTTGGTTTCTCAATCTGTACCTAAGAGATTCAGTTTGCGAAAATAATTCTAGCAGAAAGCGGATAATCTCTGATACCTATACCCAAGAAGATACGCCAAAAGGTAATTCCGGGTCACATGTTCATGATTAGGGATTGAATAACCAATACGTGGACTTTTTTACCGGCTTAATTCCTAAAAAGGTTTAAAATCTTTTTTAATATAAAGAAATAGTTTTGGCGAAGCAACAAAAACAAAATTTTTCGCATAGAAAAAATTGTTGTGCAGAAAATTTACTTGAAAATGAACACTGAGTAGAAACCCGTGACTAAAAGTGCGAACATTTCTCAAGTCAAGGGCAGCTACTCTCTTAAGCCATATAAAATTCGATAGCTACTCATGTTATTCCAGAGTTAGCGTTGCAGAATCTTAAGGTGAAGTTGCCGTCCTAATAGGTTTAATTAATAGCATTGTAATTTTTTTCATCAGTGTCTTTTTTTTCGGTAAAACTGAAAGCATTTCTCAAAAATTCGAACACAAAATAGGTAAGCTCTTTATAAATCTGCGAATATTGTCCTTTATCCGGGTATTCACTAGTAAAAGGTGGAAGGATTGTAGATTCGATATTCATGATTGACATGAAAAGAAAATTGATATATCTGGAACATCAAACACGTCTCTAGAAATTTTTGAGATTTTTGGTATTTGTTCGCAGAAACATTCGAACGATTGAAGAAATTATTGAATGGACTATTCGTATTATAAAGTCAAATGCAGGTTTAATAAAAAGGCGGGAAACCCCGACAATTATTGCGGAAATAAATACAGGTAGGACCGTCCCAAATAAAGAAATGATGATCCCGATCATGCATGTTTAGTTTAGCCAATCAAAATTGTAAA
>CAJVPY010003937.1:0-13297 GCA_910591965.1 Dentiscutata erythropus
TTCCCCGGATTATTTTTACTGTATATAAAGTGAAAGGTGTAGTTTCTGAATATCTATTCGGTTTCGTTTGACAATTCATTTTGATAGCAGACAATTCGTTTAAAGTCAGATAATATATGCAGGGGTATATGTGACGATACATTTGGTGATTGACCAATCAGAATCAAAGCCCGCCCTGTTATTTACATTAGGGAAGTGTCAGGTGTCAGCTGATATCGTAGGGTGGATCTAATCTATAATTTACATTAGGGAAGTATCAGATATCGGTGGGTCTAATTATATACATATAACCAATCAGAATAACTAAATTTCTCAGGGATGAGCTCTACAGTAAACTAATATTGATATCTGACACATTACGTTTTTAAGAATTACCAAGCATCAAGCTACCAAACTCCAGGTAGTATCGAACCCTAAACAATTATTAGAGTGGTAGTACAAATATACTCCCTGACTACTAGTCCATACGGTCATGTTATGTCAATTTTTGTGGTGTAACGTTTAATAAGCCTATCGATAATTACTCAATAACGACTTGGTGAAAACTTCTTTATCTTAATTTTATAGTATTGTAAAATTAAATACAAAGAAGTTTATAGAATTTGGTTTAGTAATTGTTAAAAAAAAGTTTTAAAATATTAGAAAAATTTAAAATTGAATAAATTTTTCTTTCTTTAGTTTTAAATATAATATCTTAACACAAGTTTGATCAAAAATTTTTTATTTTAATTCTGTTGATATATATAATTAAAATAAAAAAAATTTAGTTATAGTTTTTTTTTGAAAATATCAAAACTTTGATTAAATATTATTTAATAACTGCTTGGTTTACAGAATTTAAAAAAAATTATATTAATTCTATAAGCATATAGAATTAAAATAAAAAAAATTTGATCAAATTTAACAAGGTAAATGCTATAATTTTTATTTAAAATTTAGATATATATAAAAAAAAGGTTGTAGTTAAATTTTTTTTTAATATTTTTTAATACTGGTTATTCAAATTCAATATATTTTTTTTATTTAATTCTATGTAATACTGAATAAATTAAAATAAAAAATGTTTTATTAAATTTGGATAATTGGTTGTTAGGAAATATTTATTAAAAATTAAAATAAATACTTTGTTATAACATTTCTTTTAAATTTTTTTAAAAATCTAAATTTTGACCAAAGTTTTTTATTTATATTGTTAATTTGTAGAATTAAAATAAAAAATTTATCAAATTTGAAAACTAGTTATCAAAAAAATATTTATTAAAAATTAAAAAAAATTTGACTATAGATTTTTTTTATATATTGTATATTTAAACTTTAAATAAAAACTACATAGCACTTATCTAGTCAAATTCAATTAATTTTCTTACAGTATTTTAATTCTATTTGCTCATAGAATCAATATAAAAAAAATTTAATTAAAATTAACTAGATAAGTATTGAATAATATTTATTTAAAGGTTTAAAAAAAGCTATAATTAAATTTATTTTTAAATTTTAATTTCTTAACAACTATTTTTATTTTAATTCTACAAACCAACAAAATTAAAATAAAAAAATTTTTAATTAAATTTGAATAGTTGGGTGTTATGATATTTATAATAAATGTGAAATCTATTTATAACTATGCTATTTTAAACTAAAGTGTGGCTCACCCAGTTGTACGGTTAGGCATTTTGCATAAATTATCAAAATTTAATGTAAGTAGTTACAATATAAGATAAGTTATAAATTTTAAAAATTACTAGAATTATAGTAAAACCTCTATAAATATACTTCTCTCAGAACCATAGTAAAAAAAGCAAAATATGCACTTAAAAAGTATATACATTTATAAAAAACAAAATATATAGTGCTCTTATAAGTTAGGGCTAAGCTATACCATGTATTTAGAAAGAATTTACATAGAGTATACACTTATAACATTTGCACTTTTAAAGGTTTTACTATATATAGTTATTTATGAAAAATAAAGTATCTGCAAATTCTTGCTTTTAATTAGGCATATACAATTTATTTGAGATATATATTGTATAATTTCTGCAATCAACTATCAACTATTTAATAATAGCAAAAACTAAGATGCAAAACACTTGGTATAGTAATTTGAAAAGTATAATAAAATAATTTTTTTAATATATTGATATTATAGTAAAACCTCTATAAGTGCATGCACTTGGGACCAAGCTTTAACAATATGTACTTAGAGATTAATAAAAAAAAAATGCATTTATAGAAGCATGTATATATTTGGGCCAGAACTTGATAAAAAGTATGTGCACTTTTGAAAAGTGAATTTATAAAGGTTTTACTGTATATAAAATCATATATCGGGAAAGCAAAAACAATGATAATCTGTGAAGATCTTTAAATTTATCAAATCATTGCAAAACTTTGTATGCAAAATTGCGCAGATTTTCAAAATTTAGATTTTTACAGATCTTCATAGTTTTTTTATCAAAAATCTGCCCAATTATTTAAAAATTATAATCTTCACAGATCTTCATAGTTATTTTTTTTAAAAGTTTGCACAATTATTTACAGCTGTTTTCATTATTCCTGGGACACCTATAAAAAATTAGCCAAATAATTTTTCAGCCGATCTGGTTAAGTTATTTTTTTGGCATAATCGGTATTGGTATATAAAAAATATATATTTTTATAGCTGTTTTTATTATTCCTGGGACACCTATAAAAAATTAGCCAAAAAAAATTTTCAGCCGGTTATTTTTTTGGCATGATTAATATATTTTGAATTCGTTCAATTTTAATTTAATATAATATTGATATAATATCTACATCATAAATTAAATATATTTTTGAATTCATTCAATTTTTATTTACTGTAATATTGATATAATATCTACATTTAAATTACATTTTTGGTCTAATTTCAAAATTTACTATAATAAATAATACCGGTACCTGTTCTACGTACAAATAATTTTATTATTATAATGTCAACATTAGGGATTGGAACCGCCTAAAATTTTTCTTAATCGTTTAATCGTTTAACTGTTTAACCATTTAATTTGGCTGGCATTAAGATAATTCCGGCCCATGAACAACATAATTCTGCCCGGAATTATGGTGCAATTTTTAAACGGTTAAACGGTTCCGATCCCTAGTCAACATTATTAAAATTTCAGTTGAACGCTTGCCTAATATGTTTAGCATGTTTAACTTGTGCGAAAGTTTATGGAAAAGATTGTTCTTGTCAACTAATAAAACTTGACAAGAAATATAAAAAAGGCTCCGGATATCAAATTAGCTTTTATAGTAAATATATATATCACATGAATAAATGCTAATATTAAAAAAGTTAAATACGATCAAGAATTCATCGACTGGACTAAAAATTCAACTAAAGTTGAAATTTCAAACCATCAATACTTAATTAATATTTGTCAAAAGTGTGATAAAAATTATGATCAACACAATCAAAGTGAAACAGTAGATCTAACAATTAAAGAATCTTCATCATCTATGACAAATACTTTTGAGTTACCTGACTTGTCCGAAGTGAACACAACTGATTCAGAAATTAATAGTGAAAAGATCTTGAATTGGATATTATTAACATGAAAGAGACTGAATCAGGAGATATTGATATGAAAGAGCTATAAAATTGCTAAAAGTTTATAAAATAAAATTATGTATAATATTACCTTTTTGTGCATATATCCAAGTTGGTTCAAATTGTTGAAAGACTAATGTTACGTCTTAACCAAAGTTTTTTTTTTATTAAAACTTGAAGATAATTTATATTATTCATGTTTAAAGAATGTGATTTTCCTGAAAGCGACAGAAGTTTTTCAATACAACTATATCTTTGAAAATGCACAAGAACCCGACTTATAGAAGATCTGCTAACACCTAAGTGTTTTGCAATTTTTCGAGTTGAAAGGCCTTCTAAATTTTTTTTAGCAAATGTGGTTTAAAAATATCATATTGTTTGAATTCAACAAGAGATGTGTGTAATTTTTTATTTATATAGCCACCTGATTTTAAATTACAGTATTATACGTATCAAATTTATTATGCGAAAAAATTACCGGCCGAAAATTTTTTTCAGCTAATTTTTTATAGGTGTCCCAAGAATAATGAAAACAGCTTATTTAGGTTAATTTAACCGGAAAATATAAAATAAAAAATTGTTAGTTTTATTAGTTTATCGCAAGTGTTGATTTGATTGATGAACAATCTTTTATTCAAGTCGATTCAGTCATTATTATTTATTTATCTATTATTAATTTCTTATTGATTTAACTTGATTTTCTGAAAATTTATATACAAAATAGTGATTATAAATTTTGGTTTTATCTGAATACAAAGTTGTATAGTGCACAACCCGGTCTTTGATTTAAAATAAAAAAAAAAGAATAAGATCAACATGTGAATTTTAATATGTCAAATATTCGAATATTCAATGAATATTCAATGAATTTATCTCTGGATATTAGAAAAAGTTAGGTTAATAAATATCCAGATGGTTGGTTTTAACTGGATCAGATCATATCTCAAAGATTTAATTCTTTCAGGGATTGTTTCTACAAAGTGCATCGATAATGCTTTCATTCTTCTAATCTGTGTTCATATTATAAGGCCAGGAAAGTGTTCTTGTAAGCGCATCTATTAATGCTTTTTTCTTGTTCTTGCAAGATATACTTGCTAATGCCTTTCTACTTCAATTCAAAATATCGATCTTTATGTAGCGAAGGTTTCTCAACTACATGATCAAATTAATAACTTTTTAAAATAAAAAAAAGTTAAATAAATTTGGTTTAGTAGTTATTAAGAAATCTTTGCTAGAAGTTTTAAAAAAAGCAAAATCAGATAAATTTTTTATTTTTAAAAGTTAAAAAAAAAATTAGTCACATCTTTTTTTATAGGTGAATAAAGATTACTTGGCACTTACCTGATCAAATTCGGTCAAAATTTTTTTATTTTAAATCTATAATCTCAAAATTAAATAAAATTTGATCGAATTTGGTCAGGTAGAAGTTGTGGCTAATTTTTTTTTTAAGTTTTAATCTATATTGAATAGATGGTTGTTGAGAAAGCTTTTAACCATAGCTGCCGCAACAATTTGGACCAGCAGATTCTCGATTTTGAGTGGCTAAGAGCGATGATCAAAAAATTAGGCCGGAATTACTCATAATTTTACTAATGAAATCATAGCCGCCTATTAAGTGAAAATTGTTCTTGGGTCAATTTTACCATAATGTGGGCTTATTTTTTAAGAATTTCTATTTTTGTAAAAAAATTAATTCTGGCTGGAATTTAGTAAACAATTTTGTAATGTGGGCCAAAATTTTGAAGATTCTCGGCCGTTAGCCAATCAAAATCGAGGATCTGCCAGTCCTGTGATCGATATAGATATATATATACATATACCGATATGTATTTTTTTGATTTAACTTATTTTTTTTATACAGTAATAAATCACCTTTGCAATTGTTATGTTATGTTTTTGTAGGTAATGACGTGGATGCTATTGGTAGTAGTGCAATTGTTGTTTTTTATTATTAAGTTCGTTTTTACTAGTGCAGTGTCTCATTTGTTAGTGCTTTTGATTTTCTTGTGTTTCATTAATATTATTTTACTTTTCTTTCTTCTATAGGGTTGTTTTGCCATTGGTTGTTGCGTGTCATTGTTGGTGTCGTTATTGGTTGTTGCATGTCGTCGTTGGTGTCATTATTGGTTGTCATGTGTCATCATTGGTGTCATCGTTGGTGTCGTAATTGGTTTCGTCGTCGGTTGGTGTTTCATAGATAACGACGTGGTGGTGATGTATTAGTCATTATTTATTGAGTTTGCTTTTGCAAGTGTCTTTGATTTTCTTGTGCTGCTGGTTTACTTTCTTCTATAGTGTCATTTCATCGTTGGTTGTCGTGTTTGTTAATGCCTTTGATTTTTTTGTATTGCTGTTTTATTAGTGGCATTTAATATTATTTTACCTTTCTTAGTGTTGTTTTGTTGTTGGTATCATTATTACATTTTAATGTTTTGCTTTTGTCAGTGTTGTATTATTAGTGTCTTCGTAAGTTACAACTTAGATGTTGTAGTCAGTGAAGTCATCTACGGGTGCTACAATTTGTTGGTGGCTAATGTCAATATTAGATGATGAAATGGATTTTTTGATAAGGGTTAGAGTTAGATAATAGTGCAAGATTAAGGTTAGGGTTAGATAGTAGTGCGAAATTAGAATTGGAGTTAGATAGTATATGCAGAATTAGTGTTAGGGTTAGGTATTAGTACGGGTTTGTATTATTATATATATATATATATAGAAATGATTTATGCTATACATATAGATAATTATGAAATAAAATAAATATAAAACAATAAATATATACAGTATATAATTGGGTTTGCAATTTTTAATTATATATTAGCAATTGCTAATTTTAACGGGAGGTGGGAGGTAAAATTGCCAGTTATGCGAATTTATAATTCTGCGCAGAATTGTATTTTTTAAAAAATCTGCACAGACTTGCAAATTTTTTTTCTTTAAAAAAAGGTGTGGTTGCGCAGATTTTTTGTATCTACCTTTTTTAAAAATCTGCACAGATCTGTATTTAAAAAATTTCTCCGATGTATATATTAAATAGTATTAAAATTTTATGCTTTTAAATTAGTTAAATATTATAAATTATTTATGAAAAATTTTAATAATAAACTATTTAAATTTAAATAAAAATCTACAGGTTAATAGCATAGTGGTTAACGCTCCCAGGTCACTGTTATAAGGTAGCAGGTTTAAGTTTATTTGATGACGAAGTACTCAGCTAGAACCATGATTAGATGCAGACAATAGCTACACAAGATATTGTGGCATATAGAAACAAGAAAAAAAAATTAACAAAAAATATCATAAATATAAAGATTCCAAATTAAAAACTAAATAGTAGCAAATACTAATTCTAAAAATGGAAAAGAATTCTAGGTGATACTTAGGGTGCACCTGCCTATACCTAAAATAAAAGGATAACTGAAACTTCAAATAAAACCAACCATATAAGGAAGTTCTTGGTGAACACAGCACAGAATATAGAAATGAAGTGGTGTTCAAAATATGGAAATAGAAAGTGCAAAGCTAGTGAAACAAGATAAAGAGTACTGAAATGGCTTGGGTTCTCAGAGTATAAAAATAAAACTATAAACACAGAAGCTAAAATTAAAAACACCACCAGTAGGCAGAATTGAAGAATGAAGAAACCATGAGAGACTTAGTACATAGTAAGATAGTATAAACAACTATAAAGTTAAAAAATCTGGGTTAGTTCTGGTAAAATCCTCTGGTTGTAAATAGGTCAATACAGTTAGTTAGGTTGTTTACTATAATAGTAATATAGCAATAATATAACATATAGGAGACCTTACAATTTAAAAAGGCTTTATTGATTGATATAAACTAATAAAAATAATGCCATTTTATGTTCTGTTGGTAGTGCTCTTATGGACCAGACCTGAATCAAACTTTAGTTAAGTCTGAGTCTGGTCTGGTTTTTAGACTGGACTTAGACTCTTGTATTTAGACTTTTTAGTCAAGTTTAAGTTTGGTCTAAAGTCTGCAAACTAGTCTGAGTTCAAATATATTTATATATTTTTTTTTGGTGCTAAACAAGTTAGTGGTTGGATCCAGGTTACTACAAATAGATTGGGTATTGGGTTACAATTTTGTCAACCTAGGTATAGAGTTTGGACCCGAACATCCAGTTTGATATACCTGGTTTATAAAAGCTATATCTGGATATTTGCTGTTTTTTAGCTGCAGATATCTGAATAAATCCTACAGAAAACTCTCTAGTTATCTGTATAATTATACAGATATCCAGATAACCCAGATAATCTAGGATATTATATCATTTTATTTACATTAATTTAGTTGGTGAGTATAAATTATTTATATTCAAAATAAACTTTAAAACTGCAGATGCGAAAATAAACATTATTTATATACTATATAGAGAATCTAAATATGAAAACTGTGCACATTGTACGTATGTAATAAAGATAATACTTATAAAGCATAGTGTCTATCATGTAACTCTGACATAACAACAAGGTGAACAAGTAGAAATAAAAAGATTAATGATTGCATAAAAGAATTCAAACTTAGAGTCTGAAGTTATGAAGATGCAATTGAATTGATTCAATTTAATAGATTATTTGATATTAAAAAAATTGACAAAGAAGGATTTGGCTCAGTATATTCAGCAACCTGATTGGATAGCATATAAAAACTTGCTGATTACAATTATATAAGAGCATGTAAATTAAATAGCACTATTGCACTCTAGATGTTGGAAATAAAAGAAGATAATAAATAATTTATTACTTTGATAATTAATTTATTGTTTAAACTTTAAGTTTAAAACTCTTATGGGATATAAATTAAGTTATAGTAAGCTTGCAATATATGGAATAACCCAAAGTATAGAAACAGAAGATTACTTGATGGTTCTGATAATAGAAGTCTTTATAAATATTTAAAAATTTTTTAGTAGTTTTACATAGTAGGCAAAATTACAAATACTTAAAGAAACTGCATTGGAGTTATATGGAATTTATAATATCAGGTATTATGGTATATGTATCATTGGTATACTTATATTTTTTTGTGATTTCTAGATATTTATTGATCAGAATTGAATAATTTTAATATTTTTCAGTTCATTTTGCTAAGACAAATATAGGGATGCATCAGTCTAGTCTAGTCTGCCTGGTTCCAAATTGGATCAATTAAATAGTGATTTACACTGGTCTGGTCCAGGTGCCAATCCCAAAACAGACTGTCTATAAATATGTCATTTCTAAAAGCATGAGATTTTATTGGTCAAAAATAACATAATTACAAATTGCTGGATATAAACAAACAGTATATGATCTGTGCTACACCTGATCAAGAAATTTAATTGGATAATATGAATATTACAGAGATGTTTACAAGGACTAGTATAACGATCTATCTATGGTTCTATCAGTCCTAGTCCAGAATTAGTTTATGACCGGTCCTTTGTGGAACTAATACAATTCTAGACAAATTAAATTAATTAATTCTATTTAAAAATTAATAGAAGTTTAGACTCCATATTGCAGTTGATATGCTTTTTTTCTTTTTTATTTAGGTAGATAATTTTGAGAAAAAGATTCGCGAAGTAAAATATAAATATTAAATATTGATATATATATTATGAATTATATTATTTTGCGCATATGCACTGTAACACACCTTATAAGATCAGGTGTAACGTGAAATCAAAACAATAAATTAATTTGTTAGTTTAGGGTTAGGGTGAGAGTTAGGTTGGAGTTAGGTTAGGGTTAGGTTAGAGTACTTTAGCAAAAAGGTTCTAGTCCAAAATTTTGCAAGAAATTTTTTTTGTTAGTACACAAAGAGAGGTTTCATAAGCAAAATTTTTAGCTACAAGCGATTTTTTAAAAAATCGCTATTTTTTCGATTTTACGTTACACCTGATCTTAAATTCTGATTGGTCGATCAGTGGGTGCATTACTATGCATATGTGCTAAATTATATAACTCATATTATATATATTATAATATCTAACTACATAAAGTATTGTATTTTTTTCAATGATTTTTGAAAGTTTAGAATATTAAGCTTTTTTTCAAAATCTAGATTTTTTTATTTTTTATTTATTTTGCTAGATAGTAGGTCGAATGTTATGTTATTTTGACAAATATTGTGAACAAATATGATTTTTACAAAATTATTTACTATTAACAATTCTTAGATGTACTATAATACCTAGCTTTAATTTACTATATATCAACAGAATAAATAAGTTATATAACAATCTTTTTTAGTACAAATTGCAATAATTTCAATGCAATACAAACTAGTGTGTTACTAGAATTTTAAATTAGTTCTGTAACAGAATTTCTTATAATAGTGCACAATGTAGCTCAACTACATAAATTCTGTACTTACTAGAGTTTTTTATGGTAACCCAAAATAGATATCTTGATTATTTCGATACGAATCTAATTTTGTATATTAACAAAGTAACAAGTTCTATAATAATATTTTTACAGTAGTTTATGATAGAGTTCATGCTAATTCCAATACAAACTAAACAATTTTAACTATATAATATATATTACTAAATAGTGATAAGTTTAATTTATTTATTTATTTTTTTTTTAGCTCTTTGACAGTCTTGCCGGAGCTCAAATACAATACTTTATTAAACAACCTCAGATAGAATGAATAATGACAGTATAAAAATTGCAAGCCTGACATCACCCGGCTGCATCTAGTGTGCCTAAGAGCGATGTGTTGCACCAATTTACATGTAAGTTAGAAGACCTTGTCAACCTGCCAAGAGCCTATCCCTTTATTCTTACTTTCTTTACTGAGAGCAAAAAAAAATAATATTTCATATTCTCAATACTAGAATGTACATCAAGAAGAAAAGGAGCTTATATACAAAAAAGATACAAAACAAAAAAGAGAAAATAATAAGGAATAAAAATGGAAAAAATGGAAAATGTAAAAAAAGAAAAAACAAAGAGATAAGCCCTGACAGGCTGAACAAGAAAAGCTATCTCCCGTGAGAAATAGCAGCTACCTCTATCAAAAAATAGCACAAAAACAAACGAAAAAGAAAAATAAAGTACACTATTATAACCCATGCTAGACAAGTATAAAAATTATATAACAAATACAACATTTGCATATCTCTACTATAAAGCTTCACCTTAACGTTATTGTTTCTTTCCGATCATACAACCGACTTCGGAGTATTTGGTTCCAACCTAAAACTCAGGACCTGTCCAAATTAGTAGCACCATATCTGTCGAACACATGGTTGTAATCTACTCATTTTCCAAATTTGAGATATAAACAATATTGATCTTTTGGAAGGGGTAAGCCAAATCCCCACTGTTTGAAAAAAAATTTGAAAAACTGAAGAAAAGCAGAAATAAGAGGAGAGAGTTGCAAGTACTTTCAAAATTTTTTAAACGAGTGTGTTGAAAGAGCAGAGCTTCTTGTTGTTTTCCCTGTGTTCTTTATTGAAGTAACAACCTAACAGCTTTGTTGACGAAGTTGGGACTCCTCACCCATACTCCACCAAGATTTTTTATACAAGGATACTGCCTGCCAGTTATCTTGTATAATAATGCTCCTGGCTTGCATACCGAATGTCCTACTTTAGAGGAGTCTCCGAGAGTAGTAGTTGACCTCTAGACAAGCCACTGTATAAGCCACAACTCTCCAGCAAGTAGTTCTGGTTTTTTTTTAGCAGAAAATTTTGGTCCAGGTGATCGTTGGAAAGAGTTGTGCATTTATTCTATAATAATTTATTTATTATATTAATGCATAATAGAAATACAATTTTTTACAGATAATTTCAATTATATTATATGTCACAACAATAAGGAGGTGGGGTGACACTTTGTATTATCTTTTATGCTAATATATATATATATATATTCGAACTCGAACTAGTTTGCAAACTTTGGACCAGACCTAGACCGAACTCACAATTAAGTCTGAGTCTAGTCTGAAGTTCGAAACTAGTAAAATTTAGAGTCTAAGTCTGGTTTGATCCTAAACCAGACTCGAACCGGACTGAACCTGAACTGGACCTAGAAGCACTATCTATTAGTGATCATATTATCAAAAAAAAATTTAAATAAATGTTTAATTTAAAAAATTATATATAAATATACATTATATAACTTATATTTATTAGATGTAAGTTACAGTATAACTTATATTATAACTTACAATATAACTTATATTTGCCCAACTCTATCTGGTTGCTAGTTATTATCTATATATGATCTGCCAAAGTAGAATTGACCTTGCTGCTTCTTCCTTATCTATCTCAGGTAATGAATTTGCAGTTCATTGGCCTAGATCTATAGCCTGATATGATTTTGTCCAATTTTTGTTTTACTTGACCTATTTTCTAGTTTATATCTATTTATTTATTTCTTTTGTACTATATTAATTTTATTTTTGAGCATATTCTACTAGTTTTTCCTGTCTTTTTTTTTGTATCTATTCTCTACTACATTAAATAAATCTTCAGAGTTGACTATATTTGTTTTTTCTAAAAACTTTGTTTTCTAGAGTCTTTTTTCTTTTTTTTCTTGAAGTTAATTCATAGTTCTTTTTTTTATCTTGCAACTTCTTCACAGCATTGGAGCTAAATTTCTTTTTGAAAGAAGCTATATTACTTGTCCTACTATTCAAGCATTATTAATTCTGTATCTTTTCTGTTACAACCCAAATGGAATTTTTCCTTTCTATTGTCTGGACTTAAGTTCCTCTACTCTGCTCCAAAAATTACCCTGGTCATTTTTTAGCTTTTTTGGGATATTTTCTAGTTTTTAATGTAGATACTTGGTAAGATATTAATTAAGTTTCTTATTTAATATTATGTGTATAATATCAGAATTTCGATTAGTAGATGGAAATGAATTAGATTATAGATACAGTATCATGAAATCATATTAATAGATAGCTATTTCAAGCACAAGAACTATATTCAAATGTGCTTTGACAACTATGATACAAATTTAAGTGATTAATTCTACTAATATCGTATTTGTTCAAGATCTTATAAAAAACAATAATAATTGATTTATTGAATAAATAAAATCTATTGATTACTATGTATGTAATAGAGAAATCATTTATGGATTAAAGCAGTGTGAAGTTCACAAAAGAACAAGTTTAAATCTTTTTTTACTTTTAAATGAATATAGTATAACTGATATTATTTTAGAAGCTATGCATAGCCACAATTCTTATGAAATTAAATTAATTACCAGAAAAAGTTGGCAGAACAAAATACAGAATGTATATTTAGCCAAATAAGTATACATGATAAAAACTACAAGTAAAAATCAGAAAAAGGCAAGTTCAGATGCTTGCTAATAAACTCATTGTATATTTTTTTACTTTTAAATAAAATGAACAGAAGTATGTTTCAGAAGCCATATATGGTGTAAACGTGAAAACTGATCCAGAATCACAAAATATGTGCTATATAGATATCAACCAACACTAAGAATAATCTAAACAATACATACTAAACCACTAAACTCTACCAACCCTAATAGTAGAAGATGTGTAGAAAACTTGGTCCGAGATATTGGGAGCCCTAATTTCCCCACCAGTTGTGATCGGTTGCATGAAATACCATCTTCAATTGGGTAAACTAGATCACACCACCGCAGCCGCAAAATCAAAAACATCGTTAGTTTTTATTCAAAAAAAAAAATTCAAATTATTATTAAGCGAAAGTTTATGCACTTT
>CAJVPY010003938.1:0-13296 GCA_910591965.1 Dentiscutata erythropus
CATTTTTTATTAATGCAACAAGGCATGTTTAAACCACCATTTTTCATATTTTTGTGTTTTTTGATTTTTTGACTTCTTCGAGTTGATCCAAACAAATTTTATGATTTTGATTGGTTGATCTATAAAAGGTCACATGGGTACAAGGCTTTAGCGGACCCCAGAGATAGAGATCCTCATTTTCTGCTGCGATAGGCCCCAAATTCTGCCTGCTTTACAAATCAGTTTATATGCATTATGCAATAAATTTTTTAGAATTATGCTGCAAATTATGCGAGTCAAGTAAAATTATGCGAAAAGTTGCAATTTTTATATCTTAAACCCGATTAAACTATTGAAACTAACCGGCTTCAAATTATAATTTTGACTAGAGGTGTGAATGCTTGCCATAATATAATGTGTTATAGCAAAAAATGCCTGTAACTCATTATAGTTATTAGCTACATTATTACATTCACACCTATAGTTATCAAAAATTAATTCTAATTTTTTACGTGCTCGTGTTAATTTTTTGTCTATATTTCCGAATTCTCTTGGTACCAATACGACTTCCAATAAGATTACAATTATATTTATTCTGTTCTAACTTTATTATTTTATGCGCAGATTATGCTCTATTAATTATGTGAAATTAGCCCTGATATGCCAATATGCTATCGCATATGCTTTTGCGATATAATCTGCAGATTATGCTATCGCAAATCGGCGGTATCCCTACCCAGAGGGAGGGAGTACACGGATCCTAGACCATTTAATGTGAGTCCGGTTATTTCTTTGCTGATCTAAAAAATTTTCTATTACCGAATCGATAAATTACTGATATCTGAGTGATATTTTCGTGCTCATCACATAAGCACTGGCCTAAGAAGTTAGTGTTAGGGTTAGGTGATAATTTAGTTTAGGCCAATTTGTTAGTGCTAGTAAACATTGACGTCATTGTGTGATTTCACGGGATGTGATGATCACTGAGTTCAGTGTTCCTCAGATTTCAACAATTTGATATGACTTATAATAAGGTTGTGACTGTATCAGGAGTGACTATAACGAGGTTTGACTGTATTTGCATTTTAACAACCGTATAGTTTTTAACGAAAATTAAAAAAAAAAAAACCACTATAATTATCAATTGGTGCCAAAAAGTTTAATTATAAAGTACCCTAAAACATTCCCAAAATTCTGGGTCAGAATACTGTCAGAATGCATCGAAATCATGGCTGGTTGGCTGGAATTATTAATTTGCCCAAGATTACTAAAAATTTTACTAATATAATTTAATACATCAAAAAATACAATCTATTGGTTATCAGTGATTTGGCCATCAGGACAATCTCCTGGGCTGGCATTAAGCAATACTAGATAAGCTTCTTTTTTTTTTTTACTTAATGAATGGCTATGACTTTAAATTTAAGAATTTGGGACATCCGAAAATGAGCACTAAGTTTTTAAGACAATCCAAAAACCAACTCTACTAGGCATATCTTTCTTATAATTTTTTTTATAAAAGTTGTTAACTCCAGATTATTGGATTTTAAAGAAAACAATGATCACGGAAAATGACGATTATAGATTTCCCGGCACCATGACCAATATATACATTATACAGTAGACCAAATCGGTCAGCATAAAGTTGATTGATAATAATTGTAAAGATCAATTTACACTATAAAATAATAAAATCGAGATTACAAAACTCTAATACATTGATGTTATTTTTTATTACACGTCTTTTAATATATAATTACATAATGTAATCTGATTGTTTTTAACATTGATTGTCTACAAAAATGATTATATAATTATTAATAATTAATATGATTTTTTTTTCTTAATATGATAAGTGTATCAAGTTGAGTCACTATCATCGTCATTACTATTATAGTCAGTATCTTCTTCAGAATCTTCTTCAGATTCATCAAATCTTAATTTTGTGGAACTGTTTCCATTATTATTATTATTACGTTGATTTTCACCAGGGATAAAACTTAATAATGGTTGAATGTTCGCATTTCTTAAAGAAATTGTATGTTTTGTATCAGGTTTAGCATCAATTTCAAGTAATGTTCTACCTGTAGTTATAGGTGTTGTCTTTGGTGAAACACTTCGAGAACTCGTTATTGGTGTGTCAATCGTTAATAACGGACCACCACTTGATAATTTTCTATTTATTCCATCATGATTATCGGATTGTTCTTTTGCTAATAATGATCCTTCATTAAAACGAACACCTTCATCTGCTTGTAAGAAATAATTTTTATGCGTTGGACTAAAATCAACGGGAGATTGTTCTTTGCTTTTTGCTAATAATGAACCTTTATTAAATTGAACACCATAATCTATTTGTACTAAAAGACCTGGGCGCGTAGGACTGGTTTCACTAGGAGATTGCTCTTTACTTTTCGCTAATAATGAACCTTTATTATAACGTACACCTTCATCTATTTGTACTAAAAGACCTGTACGCGTAGGACTAGTTTCACTAGGAGATTGTTCTTTACTTTTCGCTAATAATGAACCTTCGTTAAACCTAATTGTATTTATTTGTATTGAATTTCCGGTGGGCGATTGATTTGTCTCATTATAACTTTTACTTAATAATGATCCTTTGTTGAATTTTACAGTATCATCCAGTTGTACAAATGTATTTCCATTTGGATCTTTAATAATACCGATCCCAGCATTTGCGCGACGAATTCTTTCACGTTCTTTTGCCTGTTCAAATAATGTATCATTTGAAGCTAGTAGAGAACCTTTTGCAAAAGTAAGCTGTTCAACTTCGGTAGGTTTTATAGGTAGATTTTTCTCATCAAAACTCAATAGAGAACCACTTTTAAATGGACCAGGTGTTACGGGAGAATTTGTTTGTGTAAAATCATTAGTAGAGTGATCACTCGATCCTTGGGGTGTTTTTTTAGAAGGACTGCGCACATGACGACGTAAATTATCCCATTGACTAGATTGAGTATATGGTGTTTCCGCTATAATTGGGCTAGGAGCTTTCTGTCGCAAAAAAGAATATTCCGGTTAGCTAAATGAGTTAAAATTGGATTGCCAAAAAAAGAAAAAGAAATTAAGCCTCTGCCTGTGAAATACTTGTTGACGGTGGATCAATGCTTGTTTGCGAAGATATCTTATCAGGTACACCAAATAGATCAGGTCTGTCTTGACGAATTAGATTATTCTATAGATGTGAAAATTAATAAAATTAATTATAAAGTAACAATTTGAAACGGTTTGAATAATTTGAATACAGAAGTCATTATAATTCAAGCAAAAAAAAATTTTTTTTTCCTTTAAGCATGAATAATTTTGATAGCAACAATCAATTATGTTTAACAAGTTTTATAGAATTTATTATCAGAAGTTGTTAAATTGCCATCAAATTATTCATGTTTAAGACTTTAGTATAAAAAATAATTTTTTTTGTCGACTTCACCATGTAATAATTATAGTAAATAAGAAACCTACTTTTGCAGCTCTAATACTTAAAACCCAATCATTATTTTTCTCCGAATTATCTGCACACAAGAAATGAATATAATCATCTGGATTTTCAAATAAAGAAATTTTTTCTTGAGATTTTAATGCAAAACCAAATTTGGTTGGTTGCCTTCTTCTCAATTGTGTACATGTATACACATCAAATGAATTCATTGAACAAAGAAGAACTTCATTTGTTCCCTATATTTTATTTAATATTTTATTTAACAAGAGTTAAAACCATTTAAAAGGTACCAAAGAGGAATTTAAGAGAATTTGTCAAGAGTTTACGATAATTTACGATAATCTTACCTTTGAATCTTTGCTATGATATAAAGCACCATCTTTTACTTGGCAATACCGTTTTTTCCATTTATTTTTCTTTATTTCAACATGTAACCAACCAAACATTGGTGGTACAGCATTATCAAAAGCCTAAAAAATTTTAATATAAAATTTTTGATAAATTTAATATGCAAAAGAAAATATATTAAGTCTATTAATGGACAACCTATTGAGAACACTGGCCTGTAATGTTAATGAATTTCTGTGCGAGTATTTTTTGAGAGTAAATAAGTTAGTTTTCTCAGATTCCCAGGTTCCCATGGCTTTTGATAGGCATTCCCAATCTCTTAATGGACGTTCTAATAAAAATAATATAAATAATATAAATAATTAAAAGTTATGAAAAATTCAAAAAGAGATTTGCATATATAGAAAGAAATTTTTACCAATATGAAAATCGGTAGCTATTTCAAATAAAGCCCAAACATCATCATTCGATATTACATCATTATTGCGAAAGAAATTTAAAACATCTAGAGCTGTCATGGTGGATGATATTGAGATTTCTTTTTGTCTACGAATATGTTCGACATAAATCTAATATAATGAATTAGCATAAGTCAAATATAATGAATTAGCATAAGTCAAAATTTTTATGAAGAAACTTAGTGATTAAATTTGACATACTTTTATTTCTGATGTAATAAGACCGTCTTTTTCATTTTCATGTTTGGTCTATAAATAAAAATAATAATTTATGTTATTTATAAATAGTCAAGTGTAGCCAAGTATAGAGCTATGTTTAGCGCATACTAATCTTAAATAATTGATATACCTTTTCACGACGAGAATGTTTTTCCATTAATAACCCATATTCTTTATTACGGGCAGCCTTTTCAGATTTTTCTATTTCATCATACTCTCTCGATCTAGATACAGCACGGCTCCTTTCGTCAGGTTCACGAGTTCTCGATTTTGCACGACCACGTTCATCAACTTCACGAGTTCTTGATTTTGCACGATCACGTTCATCAACTTCACGAGTTCTTGATTTAGCACGATCCTTCTCATCAGTTTCACGAGGTTTAGATTTAGCACGTCCACGTTCTTCAAAATCAACTCTAGATTTAGCACGTCCACGTTCTTCGAAATCATTTGTTTTCGATCTAGCCCGACCACGTAATGGCTTATTATCATCATCTTCACTTTCTCTGATTCTATTAGTTCTAGTGGAAAACTCTCTATAATCATTAGATTTATCACCATCTCTTACGTAAGGGGATCTTATATCTTTAGAATCATCAGACGTATATTCACTAGCTTTAGAATCTTTACGAATTCGTTCAACTCTTGTATAAGCGGATTTCGAATTTATATCTTTAGAATCATCAGATGCGTACTCACTAGCTTTAGAATCTTTACGAATTCGTTCAACTCTTGCATAAGGAGATCTCATATTTATATCTTTAGAATCATCAGACATATATTCACTAGCCTTAGAATCTTTACGAATTCGTTCAACTCTTACATAAGGAGATCTCATATTTGGATCTTTAGAATCATCAGACATATATTCACTAGCTTTAGAATCTTTACGTATTCGTTCAACTCTTACGTAAGGAGATCTCATATTTGGATCTTTAGAATCATCAGACATATATTCACTAGCTTTAGAATCTTTACGAATTCGGTCAACTCTTGCATAAGGAGATCTGGTATTTGTATCTTTAGAATCATCAGACATATATTCACTAACTTTAGAATCTTTACGAATTCGTTCAATTGGTACATTATCTTTTTCTCTTAAATTTGACCTTGACCCAGAATTATTAAGAGATTTATCATCAAATTCTTTTTGTTTAAACTTTTCAGAATCAACATTTTTTATTTCAGAAGTTCTAAATTTCTCTTTTTGAGATAGAGTAGGAGTTTCGGGTATTTCTTCAGAAAGGTTTTGATATTTAATAGGACGACGACCAGTTGGAACACGATTAAATTTTGGTTTTAAAATATCAAGAGAAATATTTGAAGAAGGAAGAGGTACTTTAGGAATTATGAGAGGAGAAATTTCTTTATAATTTGACGTAATAGATTTTACGGATGTATAAAGATTTTCACCATCTTCACTACTATCATCATCATCATCATCATCACTAATATCATCACTACTATCACTATCACTATCACTTTCAGTATCGATAATATCAGAAGAACTAGTTGAATCAAAATCATAATTATTATTATAATCAAAGATATTTTTTGCCAAAGTTGAATTATTCATTTTTAATAACATGCTGTTATTAAGTGAATTTGAATTATTATCAAGAGGGGAAATAGATGATTTAACTTGATTTGTTAAAACATCATCAGATCCTGAAGGTTGCATACTTAAAGATTCGGTGACTTTTGAATATGAAGAACTACTAGGCATTGACGGAGAAAAAGTCAAAGAATTTTTATCAGTTATTGTAGACGATGAATTTAAATTAGGGTGATGTGATGAAGGTATGCTAAATGTAGTAGTAGTAGTTGTTGTTGTTGAATTTGAATCGTTGTTTTCTGACGAAGGGGATGATGTGGTGAATGTAGTGGAAGTAGAGGATTTAGCGGGTATTGTAGATGTAATGGGTGTAGAGTATGTGTGAGAAGTCGAATCACTCCTTTGCCTGAAGGTAGGAACTAATTTGGAAGATTCTTCTTGATTATCCTTTAATGATGAATCTACATCATTTTCAACAGTTTGTTCTTTTTCATCATCACATGCAAGATCCTGAATAGATACATTATAAAAAAAATTAATTATAAAATAAAACTTGATAAAAACCTGTGTAGAAAATGTTCTTACTGCAGTCAATTCTTCCATATCTTGCACCAATTGGGAAAACATTAAATCCAATTGTTTTTTACTCATTTTCACGCAATTTTAATTTTTTTTGCAAATGGAAAATAAAAATGATAAAAGAAAAAACAACTATTTTTATCTTTAAAGAAGCTTTAGGATAATTGTGAAGTTCGGAATTGAATTTTTTTATTATTGATGCTTTTTTTTTAAAAAAAAAAATTATATTAATAAAAAAAAAATAATAGTATTTTTTTTTTTTGAAAAGAAGGAAATAAAACAAACTTAATTTGTTGTAATTATTATTTTCTGTGAATAAATGAAATTAGGTAGTTGATAACTTTACGTAAGAAAAAATAAAAAGTAAAAAAAGAACAAATTAAAAATGTTAAGTTTATTCACTTATACATTATTATATATTAGTATTATTATTATTATTTATTATTTTGTTTATTTTCACAGAAAATAAAGTAAAAAATGTTGTTCCGAACTTGCACGATTGCAAATTTTCTAATTTTCTATATTTATATATTTAGTCAAAATATGTTGCACTTGATAATTGTACAACCAGTGATTGTTTTCCTTTTATTAAACTGCATTGCTTGATCAACCGAAGATCTATCGTGCATGATTAACTAATTAGCGGATTACGGATGAAGAAAAATCCAACCATTTAGTATAAGACTCAGGATACAAGAATATTATTATTGGTCCATCTGTCAATAATTAATTTCATAATTGTAAATAAAATGTAGTAATTTGCATAATTAGATATCAATTATATATCTGATATATCGAATATTGTGAATTATACGTAGTATATATTTCAAAGTTTCAAAGTTAAAATTAACCTATATGTATATTGTATGTATATTGTATGTATATTTGTACATATGTATATTTTTTTATGTATATATTGTATACGTATACGTATGTAGTACATATATAAATAATTTACGCACAAAATTAAATTCACAATTATGTATGCAAATTACAATTTTCTTTGTTCGAGACAAAGTTTGGAAGCTTTATCAAATATACATGTTTAATGTCTTTTTGATTATCAATAATATAGTCACAGGGGATAATCGGATTTTCAAAACTGAAACATTATTTTGTCATAGTACCAAACTGTACGAAACTCTTCAAAGTTATCATATCAGTATTAATGTTTTTTAAACAAAATGGCTAGTAACATTGTCTTGTGCTGAGATGCGAAATTGATATTTGTTGTATGAAACATGTGACTTTTGCTTTTGTTCTTATATTTATAATATATATATATATATAATTTATATAATTTTATAGATTAACGTTAATGATCTCTTGGATCATATGCATATTTGGATGATCAGTAAAGATAAATGAGATTTTTGATTTCGTAATTTTGCTTTTAATGACTGATGATTCTAATTCAAATGTATACAAACTTCCATACAATAGGATTTTATACCTACGCAATCTTGCTTCAATTAAATGCATCCCTTTTATATGTTTATTCTTTAGAATTTTCTAGCGTGTAGTAAACAATTATATAACGATAATAAAATCGAATTTAAATTCTTTATTGGTGTTTATAACTTAGATTTCTGGTTTTTGTTATGCAAATCCTAGTGTTTATTTTGCAATATATTTTTAGTACTTTAGTATTAATCTCTTTATGTTTTTAAGCTAAATAGCTTAGAAAACTGATCTATTTTTAGTATATTTTTTAACAAAAAATTTTTCAAAAGCAAAAAATAAAAAAAATTATAAATTTTTTAACAATCTTTTTGAAGATTAGTTTTAAACTATGTTATAATTTATATAAAAGTATATCAATTTTTATTATCATATTTATTTATAAAAATTAAACTTATGTTAGAAATAAAAATTTTTAAACATAAAAAAATTTTACAGTATTAATATAGTTTTATTTATAATAAAAATTAAATAAATTTATAAATTTTATTTATAAATTAATAACAATTAATAATAATTTAACGATAAAATTTTTTAAATAATTTTAAAACAAAATAGAATATATCTAAATATACTATATTAAGAGCTTATATTAAAAAGTAAAAATTAAAACAAAGAGGTTTAACTTTTAGAAAAGCATTAGATAAATATACTTTATTTAAAATATAACAAATAAATATATAGATCACAATTCTAACTATTTAAAAATGTGCAAAAAATATGTATATGTTTAGTAAGTTTTATAAAAAGTTAAAAGTTTTTTTACTATTTATTAAACCTTTTTTAGATTCTTTGAAATTACAGTATATCCTGCATATTGCAGTATTGATGTTTGTTTCTTTATATAAACTCTAATAATTATAAATTATTGTATAGTGAGTAAAAAAAATATTTGATTTATCCACTGATCCATACCCATATTATCATTAATTAAATAATGTGACTCTAGAATAATATAAACTCGAAATTTTAGTTTTTATATTTAAAAATTTTTTAATGTTATCAGTTATTTACAGCATTAATTAATTCTAAAACAGAATAAAAAAAATCCGTACTAGTGATTGTACCTGAGTAGAAAATGTTATTATAAGCTATAATAAAATTACTCGGTTAACCGGGTAATTTATCAATACTCGGGTAGAAATTTTCTTGACGGATACAATCTTTAATCAAAGTTTGGTATGACAGTAACAATATGCCGTACGATAATAGTAAATACTATAAGAAAAAAGAACCAAATAAAAAGATAACTATCCTACTACAGCTGTTTAAACAAGTTAGATACATAAAATAGAAACGGTCTAATGATTGCATGTTACATCTGTAAAGCTACCCCTATAAAAAAAAGTTAATCCGTGTTTTCTAATACATCTTTTATCCATTAAATGTTGCATATTCTTGGAATTTATCTTCAAATGATGGAATTTATTCGGTCTCTCCCGATCATGTCGCAGATTCACGGGGTGCTTACAAAGAATAAGGAGATAGAATAGAAATATTCAAATAAAAATTTTTATGGGGAATCACTTATTATAGAATAGTAAATACTATGTATAATGTACGTAGTAAAAACTGTCGAATCGTAAATTCATTGTGATTATTATATATTTACTATGGTGAACGCACCTACATAGTGTATTTTTTTTTTGATTTATAAGAATGGGTTGACTATGGGATGATTGACATGACATGCCGTATGGCATTATCTGAAATTCTAATATATATACATATATATACCACGTATAAACATTGATTTTGGTTAGCCAATCAAATTATTTATAAGAAATTTAATATAATTTTATTAATAACCGGTGCCTAATAAGCTTTAAAAATTAGGCTCCTTGTCATAAACAAATAAGCAGCCCCGTGATTTTTATGCAGTTTTGACTAGAAAGGTTATAATATTGTATCAAACTAATAAATATATATCATTATTATAAGAACTTAAGAAGGTATCGCCGATCCACTGATTTCGATTTATATTTGCTAGAATATATTTCAAGGGGAACGATTTATTTCCAAAAGTAATTCTACTAATCTACTGTGATTTTTTTTTTTTGTCACATTCCTGTCCAATCTGTGTCCAATCTGTAAATATGGTTAAAAACTAATTGAAATGAAGATGGCAGTCGTAAGATAGTGCGTGATTGATTAGCACAAGTTAAAATCAAAAATATTAGTATCTGATATGTGACATATGTAACTTTTATGTAACCTAAAGCTAGCCTATATTTTATAATTTTTAATAAGCCAATATAAGCTAGCTTTAAGTTACATTTAAGTTATATATCAGATACTGATATTTTTGATTTCAACTAGTGTAGAATTTCCAGGAATCCGTTGGTCTGATAAATTCTAGCTTAGTTTATGCAAAATCTTTTAAGAAACATTCACAAGCCGAAGAAGGCAAATCGGACTCCAACCAGCATCACGTAAAGATATACTGTTCATATCGGGAGTATGATACAAATCGGGCTCATATAAGCGTATCGGAATGCCGATAGTTGGTAATCAATAAAGTTTGCTTATATCGATTAATCTATAGAGCCATCGGCATTTCGATATGTGGTCCGGTCTTAGACTAATAGACCACAGTTAGTCTTAAGACCGGTCTGAACCTAAAAAAAATTGGTCTGCTCTAATTCTTAAGGCTGGACCGATCTGGACTAGCAAAGCCTTAAGACTGAAGACAATAATCCAGACTTGGACCAAAATTAACCAGACTGAACCAGGCCGGACGTTAACATCCCTAACCCTAAAGGTTTCCTATTTGCACCGGGATTATAGAAGATCAGTATGGTATGCTACGAATGACCGAGCCAGTATCGAAATTATAAAATAATACCATACTGATCAGCTATAATTGCTAACCCTAACGCTATATATAACACCAGATCAGTATGATACGATTTTAAAATTCGGCCTGCTCTATACCCCATACCATACTGAACTTCGTAACTCCTATTTGCGCCGAATATCTGTTTCAAATCAGGTTCATATCGGGATTACGTTGCAACACGAAAGTTGTTCTATAGGCATAATTTTGAGTTATTGCCAACTTTTTTTTTTGATTGTCTGTCACCGCCAGTGATAAATAAATTTTGATATATATATATATATACCGGTATTAGTTTTATCACAATAGCGTACGTCCTGCCAATAAGCCTAAGACTGGCGGATTCCGCTTAAGCAGATAGCATGCAATAGTGCGCAAAAGCCGAATTCAGCACAGATTCTGCTGTAGTATATTTTCTGAACGCCTAATGATTGACGAGTTTAGTAAGGCCACTCCAAATTGATTCTTCGTTTAACATTACTTTAAATAGTTCAAAAGAATGGGAGGGTATACAAAATACACAAATTAAAAAAATACTGCAATTCTATTGGCTGCAAAAATATAGAAAATATAAAAAGTTAATACTGCAATTTGATTGGTTAATTGATGAGTATATTTTTATAAAATTTTGAAAAATAAGGAGGTGGGTATTATGTTAAACAAAGAATTAAATTGGCTTGGCCTAATCGGAGTAAATTGGCTTTAGGAATTAGGAAATTAAATTAGAAGGGGCAGAAAACTCATTATGTTTCATCATTTTCTTAAAAGTATAAATATTTCCTCAATAACAAAATAACGTTATCGTGTGAGGACACACAAACCTTTGATATTTCTGTGTAGAAATTAATTCATCCTAACAAATATTTATCCAATTTGAGTGCGTACGGAAGATTGCTACAAAGATTTTCGTTAACCAATCGATTAATAGAAAATGGATGATCGACCTTCATTAAACAAAGCAAGTTCGTTGTATTCTTGATAATAAGTAGGGATGAGACCTAATTAATGATTGAAACTTCTTAAAAGAGCTTTCTGGCTAAAACCTTTTTCAAATTAGCTGCTGTGGCAAAATTAATAAAAATAAATATTATACTGTATAATCTTTATGCAATTAATGCAGTAAAAAGATTAAAAATTTTCGTTACTTTTTCTACAAATTTGTGTAAAAAAAAGATATATATATGTTCGATAATAATTGTACTAAATATTATGAGTAAAATTGATATTATTTTATTCAGTTAATTATTGTCAGTCAGTCTTTATCGTATAACATTTCACCCGATAGTCTTGTTAGCTTGGTTTAACCACCTCGTGTTAATCCGTGTCACGTGTAAATCCACACAAATTACTGAATCTGTACATGTCCATGAAGTCTGTCAAACCCTTAAAAATCTTAAAAATGAACAAATTATAAAATGTACAACGAATTGATTCCAGTAATTTCTAGCATTAAAGAATGATGATAGGCAAATATGCACATGATCTCACGCGGGAACATGCGCATTATGCATATGTACTGTACGTACGTACCTTTGTAACGTATCAGTTATAGTCTTATTACACCTATACTGATATTATGATAATAGATTCTTATTAGAATTAACAATTCAGCAGATAATTAGATATTCGAATATTCAATTCGGTCAAGTAATTATTTGAGTGTTCATTGGATTTATCTTATCATGTGATACCTGATACCTGATTCAAATGTAACTAATATCCGTCATGGCTATTCAACAAATATATACACATTATTGGGCAAAGATTTGTCTCAACCTGACAAATGAACATGTGCCGCAAAGCGAAAGGCATGTGTCAGCCAATTATTTGTCAGGTTGAGCCAAATTACAAATTGGGTTTTGATGATCCACGAATAATTTTTGTAACGATTATTGATTTTAATTGAATATTCATTTTTATAAATTTATACGTATACTGATTTATTATCGAACTTCTTGTTCACTAAAATGATTAATGCTAGAGGTCGGATCCGTGAATATCCACGGTTATAAATTTTGATTGGTAACTGGATTAAAATTTAATCGGTGCAATTGTCTGGACGAGGAATGTCAGTATAATCTATGATCATTGATGCACCGTAAAATTTCACACGCGACTCAAGAGCACTTAAGCTTAATGACACTTTTAAACATTCACATTAAGCTAGCCCGTGAGTGCAATATTAATCAACTACACAAGGTTTGTGAATATATCGAAGTATTTGAATTTATTATACTGCATTTGCATTGAATGAGAACCCCCACAGCAAAAAGTGGCAATGGGCCAAAACTTTTTTGTAATTTTTATGCCTATTACTCGGGTTTACCTATAGTTGTTAGACGAAACCTCGAGGTTTCGCGCTGACGAAAGTCGAAACCTAGTTTCGACTTTCGTCAATTAA
>CAJVPY010003939.1:0-13296 GCA_910591965.1 Dentiscutata erythropus
CGTTGCTTTGAATATATGTATCATTTTGAAGGTTGTTGAGTTAATTTATAAAAAGGGGTTCGTTAACAAAAATTTTAATAAAACAAAGCACTACAAATTTCACATTATTAAAAAAATGCTACCTTAACACAGTAGTTTGCAGGCCCTGGGCATGATTTTTTTTAGTAAATAATTAACTTTAATCACATACTATATGTCACTATAACTTACAAGTTTGTTAACAGAATATTTTATAATAATACCAATACTAAATGGATTGTAAGTTTTTGTAACAAAATTTTTGCGTAAATCATGATAGTAATCATGACTATGAATAACTTATTCTTAACCACATATAGTGTGTCATCAAAATATATTGTAAGTTTTGTAATAAAGTCGTTTACAGTAAATCATGATAGAAATCATGGCTGTCAACTCTAATACAGACTAACTAATAGTCTGTAATTTTTGTAACAAATTTGTTTACACAATAAACTCGAAATTATAATAGAAAATCATACCTGTTAATTCCAATACAACCTAACACAATCTTAACAACATACTGTGTGTTATCGTAATAGCTGGTAAGTTTTTGCAACAAAAATTTTTATATAAATAATAATAGAGATCACGATCGTTAATTCAACCATCCTTGCCGAATAAAGTGTTTCATCACAATAGTGAGTGAATTTTGTAAATCACAATAGGAATCACGACTGTAATTTAAGATTTTGCATGAGTGACTAGCATGGATACTAATACAGTATGGATTTTCATGTAGGAACTGGACTCAAAAATTCTGATCCAAAATATTCAGGTCCAGATTCAAAAGATCATGAATAGCCCATATTTAAGATGATTGGAAAAAATTATAGATATTGTTATTGATGTCACAATTACAGTTTGTTCCATTTGGATCTATGGGCTTGTACCGGTACTGTGTGGTTATGGGCTGTGTTTGGATCTATCCGGTCAAATACGGGTTGGATTTGGATACAAATATTCGGTTCATATACATAAATTCGTTTGATTGCTGACGTAAATTAATTGCCAGGGTAATTTATTTATACACTTTAAAGTACTTTTTAAGAACATAAAATTATGCAAGCAAAAACTCATCGCAATCATTTCTAGCTTCAAAAGAGTGCTAGAAAGCTAACTCTGAAATTAATCTTTTACAATATCTTATTTAGAGAAGTTGGCTTAGACAAAACTTTCTGCACTAGGTAAAGGCTTCGATTGAATTTTAACACGTACTAAAAATAATAGTTACTGACGATATAGCTGGGGGGTTTTTTTTTTGAGATTGAAATTTCAAGTTTTGTTTTTGAAGCAGAATAAGCTTGTTTGCAGTGTTAGCAATCAAAGATCCAGGTTTAAGGCACTAAGTTTGGGTTTATAGATCGTAGGTATGAGTTTGGAATCTTAGTTAGTAAGTTCTGGTTGTTTTAGTAGTTGAACACTGCTTTTACTCTACTCCTCTTTACATATATCAATCTATTTTTTTATATGTATATAATCAGTATTTCAAATTAATGAATAAAAATTGTGTAGTTTGATTGGTTAATAAGCACATGCAGATCTAAAAAACTGCTAATCAGATAAATTTCTGTCTACATATGAAATATTCGGTGTATATTTTGATAGGTTGGAAATCTGGGCTTCGGAATGTTCAGCCCAGCCGACCCACGGGAACCCTACTGTCAATTCCAATAGCAACATGCTGTATGTCGTGTAAAACGAAAAATTAACTTTGCGTGACCTTGGTAAGTTTGTGGCAAAATTTTTTAACAATAAAATCATGACTGTTGATTTAAGTACAAACTGCTGTAACTGTGTGTCACCGTAATAGTCAATAAATTTTATAATAAAATTCTTTAAAGTAAATCATGAAAGAAATTGCAACTGTAAATTCCATTACAAACCAATACAACCTTAATTAATAATCCAAGATATTTGGCCGAAATTAACGATTAGGCTTGTGCTGAAGCTAACGTAAACATTTTGTAGTATCCTAGCCATGGCGAAAAAGGTTCGGGCAAATGAGATTCAATCATCAGAATGTAATTTATTTCTAGCTTTGAGCATAAATCCGTATAATTGAAATAAAAAAATATTAGATAGGTGGCTGTCGAGACATCTATCTAAGCAAGCTGCGACAACGTTTTTTCCACAAAAATTAATAATAATTTATTTATTTTAATTATACAGATATATGGAATCAAAATAAAAAATTTTATGGAAATTTACTTGAAATTTTGTTTCACCCTTGCTTGTCTTTTACGTTCGTTCATTTTCTTTCGGAATATTTCGGCACTACTTCATAAATATATGTATCTACGAAATCATACAATAATTCATTATATCAAAATATATATATATAGTCTTGGGCTGGTAAAGATGAGTTCGGATGCAGTATATAAAGATTTACTATTTAAGTTCCCTAAATTACATATTATAAAAAAATCTGTTCTGTCAAATCCGGTTCGCTATAGCCTGATTTCGGCATAGGCAGGTTCGGTATATCCAGAGTCGACTATAC
The DNA here is from genome assembly GCA_910591965.1 of Dentiscutata erythropus. Classification (NCBI taxonomy): domain Eukaryota; kingdom Fungi; phylum Glomeromycota; class Glomeromycetes; order Diversisporales; family Gigasporaceae; genus Dentiscutata; species Dentiscutata erythropus. The sequence continues at coordinate 2,522 of CAJVPY010003939.1, forward strand.
ATGCAATTTAGTAAAAGTCTAATTTTAAATTGGTATTTATATAATTTTAACTAATTAATATTTTTTTTAATTAATTATAAATGTTAATTATATATAAAATTAAATTATTAGAAATATGCAGAAAAAGTCCTAAGATTGCGAGTTTAGGCTTAATTTATACCATATTTGTGGGCAATAATATGCAGGGTGTAATTTCAAATTTTGGCCTAAATTAGGCTTAATTCGAGCCGTGACTCAAAATAATACCCAGCTTCATTACATGCAAATATTGTAAATTGAAATCTTTATTAATAACTAGCACCCGACCCGTGACTTCGCCACGGTTCTATAAAAATTTTAAGAGCTTGATCAGGAATCCATAATTTTCATTAAGCGTGAGTAAATAATATAAATACAACAGTTATATATAACTCATACTCTAAATTAGTCCACCTTTAACTTTCAGAAGGATGATTATCTCGAAAGTAGTGTCACTGCTAACGGAGATATTAGGTTGATATGTAAATATCAATATTTCTTGAAATTTTTGGTAAAATAATATCTGAAATTAAATCAATGCCAATAAAAATTAAATAAATTATTATGTTCATATATGTACTAAGTCAGAATGAATAAAAATTAGGTTAATTGGTCTCTTTAATACTTTGGCCAATTAAAACTTTTAAACTCACCAAACCCAGGATTGATTTATAAAGAGTTCTACTATGAGCTATTATACAAATTCTATTACATGGTATATACCGTAGTGCGCTGACCAAAGTACCCGGTGTGATGCAATTTTTTACATTGTGTAAAATTCAAAATCACATGTATTTCACAATTGTTTATATCACATGCCACATATAAACAATATTTTAAAAAATTGTTCTTCATTTTTGTCACGCCGGGTACTTTAGTCAGTGCACTACAATAATTAAGATTTTGTAATTATTCGTAATTTTATCATGAGTTACTGTATAGAGTTAGTTTGCATTGCATGAGTGATTGTAAAATTTCTGGTAAAAAATTTACTTATCCCGGTGATATACAGTATGTGGGCGCATGATTTCTACCTTGAGTTACTGTAACAAAACCTATTCTTTTAGTGATACATAGTGTGTGGTTAAGTTTGAGCTAGTTTGTATTTGAATCGCAATTTATATTGTTATTTATTGTAAAAAATTCTGTTACAAATCTTAGTTAAAGTTAAGCTCATATTAGATTTCTATTAAGCATTACAGAACTTACTATTTTGATGGCAACTGTAAACATTATGATTATCGTGATTTCTATTATGAGCTAATGTAAAAAATTGTTACGGATCTTGCTCACTATCCCAGAGATTGTAGTAAGTAGATAAATATGAGTTAATTTGCATTAGTATTGCCGTAAAAAATTACAATACTTGAAATTTTAGTACAATAGGTATACAGTTAAGGTTGAGTTATTGCTGTAAAGCAACCTATTACAGAATACTTGCTCATAGTATGTGGTTAGGGTCAAGTTAGTTTGCATAGAATTATCATGAATTATCGTAAAAAAATACATTGCAAAACTTACACACTATTCCAGTAAATCATAGTATACAGTTGAAGTATGTTAAAAATTCTGTTACAGAGCTTACTTATTAATGTAAAACATAGTGGTTGCATTGGAATTTTTATCGCAAAAAATAATGCTATTCCAGCAATACATTGTAGTATATAATTAGGGTTGAATAAGTTTTTGTTGGAACTATCATGATTTCCAAGTTATTGTTACAAAAATTATGCTGAAAACTTATTACATTAATATACAAAATGTAGTTACTACTGCATTTTATTAGTGTTATTTATATCTTAGTTAGACATACATAACATGTGAAAGTTGATTTTAAAAATCATAAGTAGTGACAACAGAGTTATAAAAGCAGCTAAAAATATCATAACTGGTTGTTTCTGTATTGATTTGCAATGCCATATTGATGATTAATTTATGACTACATTAATGCGAATATAATAATTGCAGATGGTCATGGGAATATTGTAATAATTACTTGATGACTGCATAATAATTGCAAGTTTTCCACATTCAGATCACATTTTTAAGGACAACCAATCAAAAATGTTAAAGCATACAGACCCAGAATTGAATGATAAAGATAAATAGCTAATCAATTTTATATAAATTAAATTATTAGATTGCATATATTACCATATTTTACCAATAATAAGCACCCCTCAGAAGAATTTTTATAACCAAAATTCTTGTGTTCTAATGATTGGATCTGTGTGATTTTGGTACCATTTGAATCAACTTAATAAGGTGATTCAAATGGTACCAAAATCATGCTGATCCAATCATTAGATCATGAGAATTTTGGTTATGAAAATTCTTTTGAGGGGGGTGCTTATTATCGGTAAAATACAGTAGTTTTTAAATTAAAATTTATAATATATTGTTAAATAAAACTTCTAGCAATTTAATAAATTTAATTATTAGTTGGTAGTATAAAATTGAGTTGCATTATTGAATTAAGCTTTTCTAATTAATTCTTATAAATTAAGTTATGTATTAGATTGTGAGTATAAACTGAATTTTTTAATTTAAATTTTTAAAATACTCTAAAATTAATTTAAATTTTTATTTTTTTTTGGTATTAAGGTGAGGCCTTGCTCATATCTTTATTGATTAATTTATATAAGTAATTACATATCAACTATATAAGAACTTAATTTGTATAATAACAAATAAATATAAATTATATACAAGAATAAAAGCTCAAACTAAAAGCTCAAACTAAAGCTCAAACTAATTATCTGTGACCTAAACCTACTAGAGTGGTCAAGACTCACCTAGGTTTGAATTGTTAGAATGTGGTTAATTGATATGCTATATTTGATCCACATGGTAGACCAAATATTAAATTTAAGAGTAGCTTGTCCTAAAGGAGGACAAGTATTAAGTTCAGAGTGTAATTGGTCAGCAGAGCCACAAGGACAACTGTAAGTACAGTTAATTTTGGTTTTTCTATTGGTTAGCCGTGAAGAAGATTGGGGTTGGATATTATAGTTGGAGTAGGAAGGAATTTGACAGGATTTTTTCCAATTAGAGAGATTGGTACAGTATGGGATCCAGATATAGTTATAAAGTTGATCGGAGATTTTAAGAAGTAGCCAAATAATGAGTTGGGAAGCATTAGTGTATGAGATTTCAAAGGAGTCTAGAGATTGAATTAGAGATATAGGCATGAGGCCTTTAAGTGTAAAATTAAGAGAGTAAGGGTATAACTGAAATGGTAGAGGATTGAAAGCAGGGTGTGAAGAGATAGTATGTATAAGATTATTTAGTTAATGAGAAGAAAGGTTAAGATTGGTATTGGTAATGGTATTGTCATGGTCGACATGATACCCTGGATATTCGTAGCACAAGGGTCAGGGCAAGGGATCATGATCGGGTCATGATCCCAATTTGCATGAATGGCGTGATTCGGGTATGCATGGGAATTAATAGCATTGATTGCATGAGCGATGAGGTAATATGTAATAATCAGTGATGCTGAATAGCGATTAGTAATAATATATAAGGTATCGATCCCGAAAGGGAAAAAACCTAGCTTTGTAAGCTTCTTGGCTTTGAGAATTAACGTTTGCTTAGTGTAAAAACAATCTTAGTGAAATACTATTACCTGTGTGTATACAACATCGGTGGAAGGACCTGTACGATACACGGTCATCTAAAATAATAGCCAAGCGAGTGAAGATAGTAGGTAAAGACCCACCAGTACATGGGAGTACCAGGAAACTCCGTGACAGAAGGACCTGGGCAGACGAAAGTCTACTCGCAAGAATTCGGACAATAGAGAACAATACTTTGAAACTACGTGGTTGATTGCTAAACATTAAAAGTAAAGTCTTAGTGAAAAACAGAGTGAAACGTATTATTGGAGGATAAAAGAAAACGGAAGTCTTCATGAAAGTGAAACGATAAGTGTAATAAAAACGGACATTTAACTTAAGTAAAAAAGGATACAATGAAAAACACCGATCTTCAAATACCATATTATTATGGTGACAGTGAAGAAAGTGTGGACGATTTTCTGTTTGATTTCGAGGCTTACACCATATCCAAGAGGTGGAGTGAAGTCTGAATAAGAATGATGGTAAGCCGCCACGTCTATGAGAAGCTAAGGCCGTGGACAAGAGAATTAATACGGACGACCAAGAGTTGGGCCGAATTGAAGTCAAAGATGATCAAGTGTATGAGGACGCCGTATGATGGGGAGATAAAGATGAATAAATTAGCACATATAAAGCAAGAAAAAAGAGAATCGGTACAGTGCTATACGAACCGATTTGAAGCCCAAACATCGACGGTAAAAGGACAAGTCCATCGGAAATCCAAATTGAACGAGATGTATATGAGAGGGCTGGACGAAAAATATAAAGAAAGGGTTCATTCTAATTGCCCTGAAACATATGAAGATATTAAAAGATGCGCCTTGAAGATCGAAAAATATAAAGAAAGGGTTCATTCTAATTGCCCTGAAACATATGAAGATATTAAAAGATGCGCCTTGAAGATCGAAAAATACGTAAAGGAAACAGAATATTATAAGAAAAAGGCTGTTAAAATGTTAAATGATGATTTTGACAAATCAACTGAGGAGAAAGATGGACGTTTGGATGATGAATCGTGTGGAATAAAGGTTGCAGTGGAAAAACAGATCCAGGAAATGATGAAACCGGTAAGAGAAATTATGAAAAGCATTAGTTTATTATGGAAAGTCAATGTGGAGCCCGAAAGTGCTGTACTCACCAATATAAGCTGCGACGTCCAAGGCTATATTACGAATTCCGAAAACCAGAACACTTGGCACGTGATTGTCTGGTTCAAAATAGAAGTTTAGTAGGGAGCTTGGAAGTAAGTGATGTAAGGTGTATGAAATTAGGTAATATAGGTGTTGTGGAGTATGAAAGTGTAAAAGGAAAGAGATTGGAAAGAAAAACGATTATTAATAGGTTATTTAAGAGTGAAATGGCGCAAATGAAAAATGAAATCATACCTGTCAAATTGAATAAGGCAAAAATATAGACATTGAAAAGGATGAACATAAGGTGTCCGTTTATTGTCAAAAATCTGCCAATATGGGCGATGAAGAAAAGGGATTAATGTAGAGGAACACCATCTAAGTGAAGAAACGGTTATGAAGATGGATGATAAGTTGGAGAAACGTTTGGTGGAGACATCAAAGAAATATAGTGGTGCCGATAAATTCAAAGTTAGCAATAATGGGGGATTGAGCTCAGATGGTGGAGCAACGATGATTGAGTTGAATGGGATTTGTGATGAAAAGGATGAATATAAGATATCTGTAAGTAATAGAGCGAATGATATTGAAAACCATTATCAAGTTGAGCCGATAGTCGTGATGGAAGCTCCGTTGGACAAAATTATGAGAATAGACTTGATGATGGAAAGTTTAGTAAAGACAATACGGGATTGGGGTGGTGCTGATAGAACGTTATAGTGTTGGGGTATAGAAAATTAGTAAATGAAAAAAAAATAATTTTAAAATTTATTTGCGTACATATGTAGTATTTAAGGAACAATTGTTAGTATTAATCTGGACAATCATTAGTATTATTTTGCAGGGTTGTTGTGTTGTGCTACGAATTAATTGTAGATTGGAACTTCGAGAACGAAAGTTCCGGGGGATCTAGCTCCTGTCGTGGTCGACATAGTACCCTGGGTATTCGTAGCGCAAGGGTTAGGGCAAGGGATCATGATCGGGTCATGATCCCAATTTGCATGAATGGCGTGATTTGGGTATGCATTAAAAATTTAAAGCATTTATTGCATGAGCGATGAGATAATGTGTAATAATCAGTGACGTTAAATAGCGATTAGTAATAATATATAAAGTATCGATCCCGAAAGGGAAAGAATCTAGCTTTGTAAGCTTCTTGGCTTTGAGAATTAACGTTTGCTTAGTTTAAAAACAATCTTAGTAAAATACTATTACCTGTGTGTATACAACATCAGTGGAAGGACCTGTACGATACACGGTTATCTAAGATAATAGCCAAGCGAGTGAAGATAGTAGATAAAGACTCACCAGTACACAGGAGTACCAGGAAACTCTGTAACAGGTATTATGTATTGATGAGTTAATAGTTTGAATTAAAAGATCATAATTAAGACAAGTGTACCAATAAGAAGAAGAGTCTAAATTGTTACAAGAAAAGCAATTGGGAGATATGAATATATGAGGATAAATGTTATGAAGGTGTGCATATGTAGGTAGTATATTAAGTAACATTTTAATTTTGAAAGATTTTAGGTAATTTAGTTTGGGATTAATAAAATTATGTGAAGTTTTTTGATTGTTGTTGAAGTATAACCAAGAAGCATTCCAATCAATTAGACGAGAAAAGTGAGACTATTCTTGGGCATGGTTTTGTAAAGACCATAAAGCTATATTATATATGGCATTAATCTAGGCGAGGCAATTATATTATTAACAGCCAATTACGCCGAACGAGTACCCGATTTTGTAAGGAGTAGGTGCAAATTCGTAAACATACAATTATTAACTTATGCATTGCATATTTGTTTAGTGAATTGTCTCGAAGGGCTATCAATAAAGTTATCTTTCTATGATAGAACAAAGTAGGGGTTATAGGAATTAGTATAGGTAGAATGATTATTTGCAAGTAAATCTGCCAAATTGTTAAAAGTGTCATCAGAGTGGGCTTGAACTTTAAAAAAAGAAAGTTGAATATTAAAGGTTTTTAAAATATTAAGAAATGTATGCCAAATAGGCCAAGAGTTAAATTTGAAGTATTTGGTAGAGTGAGAAGATAAAGTGAGGAGTTTTTTGTATTTAGATATGATCGACTGTGAATCAGTATAGATTTATAAACTAGAGTTTGCATGGAATTGTAGAGATAACAGACAATATTGCTAATAGTTCAGCTTTATAGGAAGAGGGCCAATTAAAGATTTGGGCAAAGAAGTTTTGTATAACTAGATTGTTGTGAATTTGAACCCAGCCAATACCCATAGAGTATTGGTTAGTACCAAGTTGTTTAACGGATCCATTAGTGTAGAAGGTAAATTTGTGTTTGGATAAGTTGGCTAATGTGATTTGGAAGGGCTAGTGAGAAGCTTTATTGTTAAAGAAAATGTTAAATAAAGGGGAGTCAATAATATTAATTGAGGGTGATGGTGGTATTTCTAAAGAACATTTGATATTAGTAGAATATATAAGGTCAATATAATTTGCATTAAGATTAAGTTGTTTGTTGGCTTTTTTTCTTCCCAAGAACTGGGTAGAAAGAATAGCAGATACTTCTAAAGTACAACAGCTAGAAATATGATTAGAGTTAAAGTTATAGCCTTGACAAGGTATACAGAAAATAGAAGGTAGTGGATAATGATTAGAGATAGAAGTGTCAATATTATGTTGCTAGTATATTATAGAGATAGTGTTAGTTTATGAAAAAGTTCTGCGAACTTGACCAATTACAATATGCTCATTGTAATAGGATAGAACCCAAGGCTTGTGAGTTTTAGGAATAAGATTAGTTTGATATGCAAAAGGGTTAGAGCCGTTGGGCTAAAAAAGTGGTAGAATAGTGCGAGATAAATTATTTTCAAGAATAGTATCTTCTAAGTAATTAAACCAGAGTAGTTTTTTGCCTTTAGGAATATGTAAAATTCTAGGTGATAAATGTAGCCAGTCTAACAGAGTCTTGTTGTCTGCTGAACAAAGTTGCTCTAGATATAAGATATTTTTGTGCCTAAGTTGTTATTTAAAAGTATTATATTTAAAGTAATTAGAAAGAATGTTTTCGAGTAGAGTGTTGCTATTATTTATAGTTTTGGGCCAGGAGAAGTCCAAGTATGCATGAATGGAGATATGTAAGTAATTATAATTTTTAGAGTAGTAGTGTGTTTATTAGGACCATCGATAATAGGATAGGGGTGTTGAAGAATGTTAGTTGTGGACCAGAGGTTGTTTTGAAGATGTTGAAGTCGAATATATGTTGTAGTGCCAAGAGTAGAAAAGTTATTAATCTGATTAAGAAAATTGCTAATATGGTGTTGTAGTTGTATGTCCCAAATATTGTGAATATTGTAAAGATTGTGGTTAAGAAGTGTGCTATTAGGAGTAGACCAAGAAAGGTGTACTTTGTGTTTAGCTATAGTAAGGTATTTGCCCAGGATTTAGTTGCATTTGTATAGAGAAATTACAATATTGTAAAGCTAGTATTCAGTAGTTAGAATAATAACAGTGTTAATGATATAAGTAATTTGTTTATCAGTTATATTTTTGGTACTAGTAATATTGGCTAGCTGAATGGCTTCATTTTGAATTAGTTTGATTTGTAAAAAATGCTTGTTGTTGAGGGTAAACCAGCATCCCAAGAATTTAAAAGGTTGATGGGGTGGAATAGATTGCAAATCTAAAATAACAAACTAGAGAAGGGTTCTGTAGAAATAAATATGGATTTGGTAGAATTGACTTGGATATCGGCCATGGAGTAAAAGGAGGATGCAGTTTTGATAATTTTTTCAAGTTGTGTTTTGGATTGGACAATCCATAATATGTCATCCATGTAAGCAAGAACTGAGATGGATGTGTTAAGGTAATTTGTAGAAGGATGAATAAGGCTAGTTTGATAAAAAGTAGAGAGTGTGTATCCAGAAAAGTGTGTGGAAATATTGAAATAAGAGAGTCATAATAGATTTTCCAGAATAAGGGAGTAATAGTTTCACCTTGATCAATACCATTTTTAACCAAATAGAAATTTGTAAGATCAAGATTAGTAATAACTCAGTTTGTGCAGTCAAATAAAAGATTAGTTAAGATATTAATAAGCTGTTAAGGCATTTGGATTTGGTATAGAGATTTTTGAAATAAGTCGAAGTTGACTGAATCATAAGCTTTGCTCATATCCTGAGAAAGGAGCCAGAGTTGGTTGGAATTACAGTTTGTATCTTCGATTACATTATTAAGGATATGGATAGGTATAGAGATGAAGTTACTGGGAAGTGCAACAAAGTTAAATGGTAATAGGATATTGTGTTAAGATAGAGTAAGGTTAAGGCAGTTGGTAAGGAGTTTAGTGTATAACTTTTTGATATGCTCTATTAGGCTAATCAGTCTGGTATTAGATAAATTACTATCAAAAATAGGTTTTTTAGAAATAGGAAAGATACGCTCTTCTTTTCATTGTTTAGATATAGTTTAAGAAAAAAGACAGCAATTAAAGAAAGATGTTATAATAGTAATGAAGTTAGAGCCAGCATGTTTTAACATTTCATAGCTAATGCCTGATAGGCTACAAACTTTGTTGTTAGAGAGTTGATTAATAGTTAGCATAATTTTATTCTCAGTAAAGTTAGTAAGAGTATTGGAATACCATATTGGGTTGATGTTGGGTTTAGGATTATATTCTGCTTGCCAATGAGAATTGAAAATATCAGAGTTGATATGTTAGGAAGCAGTCCAGTTTTTGAAATGTTGTTGGATATGAGATTTAATTGTTGGGGATCTGTAATAATATTATTATTTAGATAGATATTGTTAAATTTAACTAGATCTTTGTGGCGATTAAGAATACTATTGATCATTGAAGTGAGATGAGTTTGAAGTTTAGAACATCTTTTGTTGATAGCATCAGAAATTTGTTGTCTGATTTCTTTAATGTTTTCCATATTACGAGCATGGAAAAGATTTTTTCACTTTAAGTTAGCATTGGAAATCCAGGAAGTGAGAAGTTGATATGAATTTGGAAGTGGAAAAATATATAATACAGAGGAATAGTTAAGTGAAGAAATAGAGGTATCAAGATGATAGGGAATAGGTAACTGGTGTTTTGAAGCATGTTTTGTTTGTCAAATAATATTGCCAAGTTTTTTAAGATTTGAGTATAGGTTGGTAGGCTTAGAAAAGAATGTGTGTTGGAAATTACAAACAGTAAATTTTTTGTTGGGAATGTGTTTTAAAGCAGCTATAATTATACTAGTTTGAATTTTATACCAAGTAGTTTTGAGAGATTCTGAAGTGTTGGATAAGGAAGGAGTTTGATTAGAATTAAGATTGGTGTTAACTTGGTTTAAGAATTCTTCTCATTTTGTATTATTCATAGCCTTATACATCAGCAAAAATATATAAGCATAAACTTTCGTAAATTTTATGGTATGTAAGAAAATCATAAACTTATATAAAAATATTATGCAAATTTACACTTTTTTTACAATGCGTAAAAAAACACAAATTTACGTAAAAATATTACGCAAATTTACGCTTTTCTTATGCATTATAAGAAAAGCATAAATTTGCGTAATTTTTTACATAAATTTACGATTTTTTTACGCATCGTAAGAAAAGCATATTTTTTACGTAAGTTTATGATTTTCTTACGATGCGTAAAAACTTACAGAAAGTTAAAATATTTATAATGCACTATTCAAATTATAAGTTATAACATTGATTTATATTTTTTTGTAACTTCGTAAACTTACGAAATTTTACAAAGATTTAAATTGATTAATAATTTTTTTTTAAATAAATCAATAGCAGAATGCAAACTTGCAAAGTATTTTCAATACTACGAAATAATTCAAAACTTTTTGCACTTTTTTTTTAGGCACATTCAAAAATATAGCTATAAATGATGATCACTTGATTTATATTTTTTTGTAACTTATAAACTTACGAAATTTTATAAAAATTTAAATAGATTAATAATTTTTTTTTAAATAAATCAATAGCAGGATGCAAACTTGCAAAGCATTTTTCAATA
>CAJVPY010003940.1:0-13294 GCA_910591965.1 Dentiscutata erythropus
TAAAGAAAAAAAAAAAAAAAAAAAAAAAAAAAAAAAAAAAAAAAAAAAAAAAATATTATATAAATTAAACTTTTTTTTTAAAAAAAATTGTCAATGGGTCTGGCTATAACTAATCTTATTTATTAATATTTATAATAACATAAATACATAGAAATGTAAAGATAAAAGTCCAGCACTACTCAGTTCCAAATTATGATGCAAAAATCTAGCTCAGGCCTAAGTTGAGACTCTGTTCTACCAGATCATAAATAACTGGAATTATTCAAAAAAAAATTCTATAAAAAAACGAAAACAAACTATAATTAAAAAAGGGGAAATGAACAAAAGAGAGAAAAGGGAAAGAGCAAAGAAAATAAAAAATAAAAAAACCCAAAAAAGAAAAACAAGAAAAAATAAAAAAAAATTTTATAGAACAAAAATAAAAAGTTGAGAGAAATTGCACTTCTCTTCGTAACAAGAGTACACTATTATAACTTGTTCAAAGTTGAAAAAATTATATAACAAATGCAATGATTGTATATCTCTAGTGTAAAACTTTGCCTTAATGTTAAAATTTCTTCTAACTTATAACCACTTTTGGATATCTCTTTAACTGGAGATCCAGATCTGACTTCCCCGGAGTAGCGCCATATTTGTAAAAAGATACGTCACATGTTGCATTCTACTGAGTCCATCTGAATTTGGAAAGTAAACAATACCAATCTTTTGAAGGGAGTAAGCCAAATTCTTACTTTTTGTAAAAAATTTTGGAAGACTGACAGGAGGGCGAGAAAAAAAAAAAGAAGAGTCACCAAACTCAAAAGAAAGAATGTAGCTTTAGAAAAGAAAACGTTTTGTTGTTCTCTCTGTGTTCTTCTTTGAAGTAACGACCTAGAAACTTCGTCAATGAAGTTGAACCTTTTACTCACACTTTACCAAGATTTTATATACAAGGGTGCCTCTTGCCAGTTATTTTGCATAGTAATGCTCTTGGCTTGCATACCAAATATCTCTTTAGAAGAGTCTCGAAAAGCAAATAATATTGACCTCCAGACAAACCGCAATATAGGCCATGACTTTCTAACAAAAAATTTGTTTTTCTATTAGTAGAAAAATTTGGTTTTAGTAATCATCAGAAAGAGTTTGATTCATTGTATATAAATTATACAAATAAATGATATTTTTATATATTATATAGTATAAAAACTAAATAAGCCTTAATAAGCCAATAGAAATATTGAGTAAGCCTAATTGAGCTAGCTCAATTCAGAACACTGCTAATTTAATTGATGATTCGCCAGTCACCTGAAGAATAATTATAGTAAAATGTAACTCAGATTACTATATAAATTTACTATAGTGCGAATATGGCGATCACCTAAAGTAAACATTTTTTCATACTAAGTTAATCACCTTTTTTGCTTAAGAGACTTTTGTAAAGCTAGTCAAAACGCATCTAATGGTAGTTAGAACATCAAAATCAGCCTGGTGGGTGCTGAGATATCTTTAAAAAATTTTTCTTTTACTATGTAAATTTCTTTGCAAACAATATTATTGTTTGCAAAGAAATTTACATAGTAAAAGAGAGGTTTTTTAAAGATATCTCAGCACCCACAGGCCGATTTGACGTTCTAACTACTATTAAATACATTTTGGCAAGCTTTACAAAAGTCTCTTAAGCAAGAAAGATGATTAACTTAGTATGAAAAAAAGTTTACCTTGGGCGATCGCCATATTTGCACTATAGTAAATTTATATAGTAATCTGAGTTACATTTTACTATAATCATTTTTTAGGTGACTGGTGGATCATCAATTAAGTTAGTAAACTACTATTAGCTAAAGAAAAGCTGGAGAAAACCTTGTTAATATAAGATAGTAAAATATATATATATTAAGATTGGAATAGTTGAGATAGAGCTAAAAAGATATTACAAAATAAGTAATAATAATAATAAAAAGTAAAGTTAAGTAAAAGGATAAGAAATAATAAAAGTATTTAAAAAAATATATATATAAAAATTTGAATTTATAACTCTGCAGTGCTATATATTTTAAACTATATTGTATAAGAAAACTTATAAAAAAAAACTATATAAATAATAATTAAATATATATATATATATATATATATATATCTGTATTGAAGTAAATAATGCTACTTTAGTGTACTAGAAGGTTTGAAGATATAGCTCTGCAGTTTAATATGCCCTAACCACTATACTACAACTGTTATAATAATGAAAATCAATCTTGTATATTTTTCAAAAGTTTGATTTGGGTAAGATTTACCAATTAGATTACTTGATTTAATCTTGTGTTAATTGTCAAAAATTTTGTATTATACAACATATATATTTATTTTAAAGTTTTTTGTTTAGAGTTGATATATGTTTTAACTAAGAATAAGTTGACAAAGTTATTTTAGAAACTATTTAAAAAGAAGTTTTAAAAGAAGTTTGCTTTCAAAAGAGATAGAAAATTTGCTACCAAAAGAAACAAAAAATTTGTTTCTGAATAAAGTTGTAGCTTTAACTCATGAAGAAGAAATACTTTTATCACAAATTGAAGTTATAGAGAATGTTAGTAAAATTTCAAAAGAGCAGGCTAAGGAAATTTATTCTTATGATTTTTTATCAGTTGGGTTTTCAAAAGTGGATAGGTATGTATGTATTTGTATTATTAATATATATATAGATTGTTATATTTTAAAAAGTTAAAAAAAAGATATTAATTATATAGTTTATGAAATAAAGAGAAGTTTATAAAGAGATTAAAAGAAATAGAAGACCAAATTCAAAAACAGGGGTTAGAACAAATTCGAAAAGTGGGCAATATGGATGTGTTTTAAATTATTTTCTTGATCTGAAAAGAAAGTATACACAGAGGTTAGAGAAGTTGAGAATGTTGTATCAGGCAGAAAATTTTGGTATAGTGTAGATATTGTAGAAGTATAGAGTTTGATTTTGGGTCAAAATCCCGAACAATGAATCCCCAAAGAACATAATACAGAAAAAATTAGCCAGCACTAGCCATAATACTGGCCAATTTAGTCAAGATTATGTTCTTTCGATAATCTGTTGTTTGGGATTTTGACCCAAAATCATAGAGTTTGTATGATAATAAAAAGAGTTTTTTAGAATTTTAGTTTAGTTTTGAATATATCAAATTTTAATAAATTTCGAATAAAGGTTAGATTGTTAATCAGGTATATAATAAATATATAAGAAATTGTAAGGTTTTAGAAAATTAATATAATTAATTAATATATAAGAAAATTGTAGTTTTGAAAAAATAATTTTTGAATATATTGGTCAAAATTATTGTTAAAAATAGTAGTAGAGTTTTGATATGATATTAATTTGGGAAAATATGTTTTTGTATATTTTGATTTAAGTGTTATATTTTTAGCGAGTTCTCAACTGTGTTGAGTTTGATTTCTTGGAGTCCAGATTTCAGTTATAAACAAATTAAGAAGGTTATTAGGAAGATTTATAAAAAAAGGTTGTGCATATTTATAGAGAAAAGAATGTACTTAATTAAATAGTTGTTAGTTAATAGTTCCAGAAAGAGAGTTTTGAAGTATTGTCTGTATTAATAAAAAGTTGTTAAATATGTTTGAATTGTGAGATTGGTTATTATTAGAGTTTAAATTTTCTATTGTTTGAAGTATATAGTTTTTAATAGTATTAGAGAGTTGCTAAGATAAATAGTAACAATTTATAATATGTAAAGTATTTTCAAGTTAGTTGCATAGAGCACAGTTTGGTGTTAAGTATAAATGTAGATATTGTATATTAAAATTTAACATTGTTGGTAAATTATAAGAATAATTTTAATATGTAGAGTATATAAGTTTGCATTGTAATTTTGAGAATTGAGAATATTAAAGAATAGCTAAATATTGAAAGTAGAACTAGTTTGAAATTTTTAAGTTGAAGAAAATAATTAAGTGTATGGATAGTATAGAAAGTTTTAGTAAGTCTCCAAAGTGGTGTAAAGATTGTATTATTGTACCATAAAAAATAGGGTATTGGAATTAAATAGTTATAATTAAATTCAATTTTTGGCTAATAACAATCTTCTTTTGCTAATCTGTTAGCATAATTATGTAGTGAATTTGGTTTTTTGAGTAAAATTTTGGTTTGTATATAGAATTTGTAATATTTTTAGTTTTAAGAAGATTATTAATAATATAAAGAAGATCTCAGTTTTCTTGTTTAATTTGAATTGGTTAGTCAGTTGGAAGTTTTTGAAGATTATATATTGCTGTAGAATGAATATGAAAATATATATTATTTGGAAGAATTAGAAGTAGATAAATAATTGGTTCAGTTTCTAAACAATTAGTATTTTGTATATTTGTTAATGCAGAGTAAAAGTTAATTTGTGTGTTGTTTTCTAGGAACTAGCTAATTCCTGCTTGAATATTTTGTAATTTAGTATTTTGTATAGAAGCATCTGAGTAGAAATGTAGATTATTTGTACATATAGTTAGGAAAAGGTTTTGTAAGTTTATAAGTTTGTTTTTGTAAAATAGAGTTAAAATTATATTTTCAATAAGTGTTATATTGGGATTATTAATTTTAATAGGAGTTAGAGTAGAAAATGGGGCTTAAAGTGAGGAAAAAATTTCTAGTAGTGCTTGTATTTCTGTTAAATCAAAAACTAGTTGGTAGATATTTTGAAAGTGAATAGTTTTGTATGTAAAATTTATGATTTGGTTAAATATTACTGTGTATATAGTAGGAGTAGAATCAAGTATTAAAATATCTGGTATATCAGTATATAAGTTATATTCTTGAAAGTAGAAATAGTTATTAAATTAAGTAATTATTTTTTCAATTGTAATTTCAGAATATGAGACAATTAATGACCAGTTGTTTTACTAAGATAATATATTGGGATTTGCAAGTAGATTTAATGTGTTACAGAAAAAATTGTTTGTAGCAATATTAATTTGAGGCCATTGTTCTAAGATTGTTTTGTTGTTAATAATTGACTGAAGAGTTTTGTACCAAGATAGAATAGGCCCACAAGGAGTTTTGTTAGTTTGGAGATATATATTATTTCAAGAAAGCAAATGTTGGTTGTTAGCTGTTAAAGTTGTTCAAAAAATAAGATTTGATTGTTTTTAAGGCTTTTAAAAGTTAGTGTTTTTTGTAGTTCTGATAGAAGAAAATTATATATAAAGTTGAGTTTGTGTTGTTGAATAAGTTGTGTGTTACTATTGATGTGTAGATTGTTAATATTAATATTATTTTTAAGAAAATAGTATAGTTGAGATATATATGTAAATTTAAAAATTTTTTTCTGATAAAGATATAAACTATCATATGTTAATAAGTGGCTCCAAGTATAGTATAACTATTCTTTAATTTTTAATTCTAGAATTTTTTATAGAAGAGATGTTGAATTAATTGATTTTTTAATTATACTACTGCTTGTATATAGAAGGAGTTTGTCAAGAGTAGAGAGATTAAGTGATAATGAATTAGTGAGTATATTATTTTTAGTATTAATTGATAGTTTAAATGATTTTTTAAATTGTTTAGTAAGCATGCTTAAAAGCTTTTTAGTTTGTTGTTGAGTAAGTAAAGTGATTTGTAGTAGATATTCTAAGAAGAGAGAGAGAATTGTATTAAATAAACAAGAGAGTTGTATAGAGAATAATTTTTAAATTAAATAAGTTTGATAAAGCTTTCTATTTTGTTAAATATTCTTTTAATAGTTGGTTTATTAGACCCTGTTCTATCATAAAATATACTCAAGCATCTTATAATTTCTTTAGGTTTTCTTGATATAATAGTTGTATTATCAAATAAAATAAAGTTTGTAGAAATTGGTTGGTTGTGTTATTAGAGGTTTAGTATTTGGTTTAGATTTAATATAAAGTAAATCTAATTTAGTTGGGTTGATTTAAAAATTATTAAGTTTGTAAAGTTTTAATATATCATCAAGTAGGTTTTGTAGTAAGTTTTTGCTTTTACAAAGCCAAACTATATTATCCATATAGGCAAGTGAGGAAATTGTAATAGATAGTATTGAGTTTAAAATATTTGGTCACGTGGAGATATGCTTTTAATTTTGAAAAAAATTCTTAATATTTCGTATTTATATAGAAAAGAATTAGATCATAGTATATTTTTCACAAAAGTAGAAAGTATATTTCCCCTTGTTTTATTTCTGTGTTAAGTGTAATAGGATCTGTAAGATTATATGTTGTGATAATTTTTGCTTTGCAATTGGTATGTAAATTAGTAATAAAATTTATAGCATATTGTAGAATGCCTCTAAAAAATATATAATTATATTACTTTATTAATTATTTAAACTTGGAACATAGGCTTGAATAATTTTGAACAATCTTGAACATTGGATATTGGATATAGTATAGACATATTCTATATATAATACTGCCCTAATGGTCCTTACTACTTCTAACTCAGGTCTTGCCAAGCCAGTTCTGGATCTTCAAGTCCTCTCTGTTAGTTTTTGTTATGATTCCAGTTTTTTTGTACAACCTATATTACTTTGATACTTTTAGAATCTTTCAGTAATTTTTCATTCATGCATGATATTGACATTTATATTCAATTTTTCATCATTTTTGTTTAACACAAGCATTTTAGAATTTCTTTGCTTCTTAGTTAGTATTTTTTAGTATTTTTTTCTTTAATATTTGTGTAATTTTATCAATCTGTTCGCATAATAACATTTTTATTTAAATATATACATGTGCAATAATTTATTTTGTTTTATTTAATACATTATATATATTGTAAACTGGGTAAAATATACACCTTAAAATCCCTACTCATTAGGGTAAACCGGGAAGGGTTTGTATAATATTAATTAGAATAGAATTGTCACCCAAAAAAATTTCAAACTATATTTCGAAATAAAATTTTGGTTTGTTATATTAGAGTTAGGGTGTTGCTTCTAGATTAGGGTTTAGAGTACTTTATTATATCAAAATTTTGCAAGGAAAATTTTTTACCAATGCACAGAAGGCTCTTTCATAGACTCATTTTTGAGTTATAGGCGATTTTTGACAAAACGAACGTTGTTTTAAATTTTCCTGATCGTGCTACGTTACACATGATCTTGAAATTCGATTGGCCAGTGAAATTTTTTTGGGTGGCGATTTTACCCCAGTTTATAATATTAAATGATAATACTACTATGTCTCGAAAGAGGACATTCAATTTGGCAAAGCCAAAGTATATAGTTTATTTATTATGATGTTTGTAAGACACCTTACAACTTAATAAATGCTCATGCTTATATAATAATTACATATCTGCTTATTATGCTATTTATGCTAATTATGCTAGTTCTTTGCTAAATGCTAGTTATGCTATTTCAATTAGTCCTACTATTTATACTAAATCTACCTACTATACTAATTTTGCTAAATCTGCTATATCTGCAAGTTATACTAATATGAATATAAACAATTATGCAATCAATCTATAATTTGCGCCTAATGCATTGGCGATCTTTTTCCAATTGTTACAATATATATATATATATAATAAATATATACAATCTGATCTTTCTAAATGCATGTTGTTATGACTAGCTCAAAAGCATGCATTTAGAAAGGTTGCAATTAGAGAACACTATTAAAATTACAATGTACTATTATAATGTGATAAATATGGCTTCAATAGCTTAGAAATAATGAATTTGATTGGCTAATAATCACATGAATACACTTATAAGGGAGTTTTATAAGCAGCCAGACAATTAGCAGAATAAAGAATATGTATTTATCTTAAGTGCTATCATGGGCCCGGGCTTATATCATGTATTTAGAGAGTGTTGTATTTAGAAAGAGTGATAGTACTACAGGAAGAATAAATTTAAACCAGGGCCTGAAATTGGAGAACTAAGCAATCAGGTTCTTAAGTGAAGAGATATACTAGCTATACTGCTAGGCAGATACATCAGAGGAAAAGGTTATATGCTCTGAAAGTATAAACCAAGAGGATAGTGACTATAAGGCATCTAAAGCCTAAGCAGGCTAACTCTTCTAAGTTGCTAGCTGTAAGTAAAAAAAAGATTGATAAATAATCCAGGTAAAAAGATAAACTAAATAAAGGCAGAAGTATATAATAGTGCTTGAGAAATAGTTATAAAATAGCAGCACCTCAAAAGGTGGTATTAAATATGAATATAGTACAATAGGTTAATATGTACTAATTAGAAAGAAGTGCTATACAAATAAATAGTAAGGAATACCCAGATTAGAGGGTTGAAGATAGCAATTAGAACTAGATATTTAAATAAATATCCTTATAGTTGGAGTACAGATATAACAGATAGTGTAAAACCCCTATAGCAAAAGGAGAGGATGAGCCAAAAAAAATTTTTTTAAAAATTCAATATCTTGAAAAATCAGATTGATTAAAATAAAATTATTATAAGAACAAATTTCAAATTTTTTTGCCTATCCTCTTCTTTTGCTGTAAAGAGTTCATATATTGCTTGATTTACCATTATTGTAATTTGCAAATATCATTAAGACTCTAATAAAAGCTTTAGGACAGAGAGATCACTTTAAAAAAAAATACTCTCTTTAATACAATAATATGAATCTTATATATATTAATTACAATCAGTATCTATTTAAGAATACCAACTATTACAAAATATTTTTGCATACAATTTTAAGTTGTCATTTGTATATAGTAATATGTTATATACTATATTTTATTCAAAATTTGAAATTATATATTATAGGGATATAATTTTTATAAAATTGAAAACTTGAAATTTTTGTTCTACTGCCCCTTTTTACTGTGAGGGTCCCCATATATAAATCATAATTAACTTTTACTTATATCTCATATTTACCAAAGTTGTTTAATATTAAATATTAGTCAGAACTGATTCAATAATTTGATATTTGCATGCCACATTATTATATAAACAAAAACTATTCTAGTCTCTTATATAATCCAAATAATTGATAAAAATATAAAAGATACTTATAACTGATGATAATTTTATAATAAAAAAATAGTATTATTATCAAGTTCTCTATTTTTATATAATACAATACTGGTTTAATATAAATTATGCTTGCCTAATTTAATTGACAAACTATTATTGATACTTATCTCAAAAATTTTCAGATTTGTTTTAGTAAATAACTTCTGTCGGCTTATTATATATATTTACTAAATTTGGTATATAATTTGCAAAAAACTTTGCAAGTTATTTAATTCTACTTATCAAAGATATTATCAAGGGCAAAAAGTATAACTTTTATTATATACTGATAGTTTGCAGTAGTCATGACTTTTAATTAACCTAATTTGCTAAACAATTTCAATTCAAGAAGTAAGAAATCTTACAAAATCAGTTATCAAAATCTTTTTATAATTTATTTTTTAACTTCTATTAAAATTTCTTAAATGTAATCAAATTGGTATTTAAACAGCCCAAAATCAACATAATAAATATATTGGTTAGAAATATATGCTTAATATATATTTAAATTTCTTTAAGTTATAGTATAATAAGTTTT
Source organism: Dentiscutata erythropus (assembly GCA_910591965.1). Taxonomy (NCBI): domain Eukaryota; kingdom Fungi; phylum Glomeromycota; class Glomeromycetes; order Diversisporales; family Gigasporaceae; genus Dentiscutata; species Dentiscutata erythropus. The sequence continues at coordinate 9,517 of CAJVPY010003940.1, forward strand.
TTTGATAACTTTTACAGAATTATTAAATCTCAAATTTCTTAATATACAGTAGAACTAAAAAATAAAAATATATACAGAAAATTTCAAAAAGCATTTTTGATATTATATATAGAAACTTCTTCTCTTGGTTATTATTAAGAATTTGCTGCATATTTTTAGAAGTTTTAGGAATCATTTTTCTAAGATAAAGTTCATACTATTTGGTTCATTTTTTTAAACCATATAGTTATATCATAGCATACTGCTATGTGCTGCTATATATAGCAGTTACTTTACTAACCTCAAGCATAACTGCAAAAAAAACTAAAATTTGTGTAGCAAAGGCTTTTGGTTGTTTCTAAACTTCAAAATATAGCCTATTTGGCTTTTTTAATATAGGATCAAGTATAATTTTTAGGTATTTGTAATATACTTCACATTGTTAGCTTTGAAAGTTATCATTAGTTTTAGCTATAGTATCTTGAAATTTTGGCAAAAACCTCAAAAAAACTGGAGTTTGCAGAATTTTGAAGCTAGTTTGGAATATTTTCTATTGTTAAAAAAACTGAATATCCAAAGCTATTAAAAGTTATTGTATTAGAATATAAACAACTAACAACAAATTATTTAGTTTTGGGATTGTTTTTCTGTATCATGCTACTAGTTACACTCATACTGTTTTTTAAATACTCTTACTTCAACATCATTATCCTATAAAGAGTTAAAAAAATAAAATAAGAAAAAAAAACATGTATACAATTTAATTTTTAAAATTTATAGAAGATAATCTTATTTGACTAAGATAATCTTTGCTACTTTTTATAGACTTTAGTAGTGATGACTTTCTCAAATTACTATGTTTATTAAAAAACTTGATTATCTTGTCTCAAATTTTATTAGAAATATTATATATCATTTAGCTATTCTACTAAGATTTGCAGTTTATTCTTTTCTTCAATACAATCTAGAGTATCATTAATAATCACCTTCTCAAGATTTGAGCTAATATCATTATTTAGATATGATAAATCTTTCAAACTAATTTTGAAAACCTTAAAAACTTTTCTAAAATCACTTTAAGCTTTTTACTTATCAAAGTTGTAGATGATATACCATTTGTAAGAGATATTTTTAAAAGCATTTTATGAAAATTTATTTTTAAATAATTATTATTTTTTATTAATTTAATTTAGGAATTGGAATTGATTTAGTCAACTATAAAATTATTCTTTAAGTTAACTATTATGTTTAGTTGACTAAACATATTAGTTAGCTAAACTAATCCCAATCCTAAATATAACTTATTATCTATGACCAACTAAGTTGTATTTTTAATAATAGATAAAGAACTAGCATCTTTTAAAGACTTTCAACTAACATATTACTAATGCTAAAATTTCATCATTATAAAATTTCTGTTCTTTGTTATTTTTTTTTTGGTATTAAGGTGAGGCCTTGCTTATATCTTTATTGATTAATTTATATAAATAATTACATATCAACTATATAAAAACTTAATTTGTATAATGACAAATAAATATAAATTATATTCAAGAATAAAAGCTCAGACTAAAAGCTCAAACTAAAAGCTCAAACTAATTATCTGTAACCTAAACTTACTAGAGTGATCAAGACTCACCTAGGTTTGAATTGTTAGAATATGATTAATAGATGTGCTATATTTGATCCACATAGTAAACCAAATATTAAATTTAAGAGCAGCTTGTCCTAAAGGAGGACAAGTATTAAATTTGAAGTGTAATTGGTTAGCAGAGCCACAAAGACAACTGTAAGTATAGTTAATTTTTGTTTCTTCTATTTGTTGGTCATAAAGAAGATTGGAGTCAAGTATTGTAGTTAAAATAGAAAGGGATTTGGCAAAATTTTTTCCAGTTAGAGAAATTGGTACAGTATGGAATCTAAATATGGTTATAAAGTTGGTTAGAAATTTTAAAAAGTAATCAAATAATAAGCTAGAAAGTATTAGAGTATGAGATTTCAAATAGATCTAGAGATTGAATTAAGAGTATAGGTATGAGGCCTTTAAGTGTAGAATTAAGAGAATAAGGGTATAGCTAAAATGGTAAGGGGTTGAAAGCAGAGTGTGAAGAAATAGTATGTATAAAGTTATTTAGTTGATAAGAAGAAAGATTAAGATTAGTGTTAATAATAGTATAATGTACTGATGAGTTAATAGTTTGAATTAAAAAGTTATAATTAGAAAAAGTAAGCCAATAAGAAGAAGAATCTAAATTGTTATAAGAAAAGCAATTGGGAGATGTGAATATATGAGGATAAATATTATGAAGATGTGTATAGGTAGGTAGAATATTAAGTAACATTTTGATTTTAAAAGATTTTAGATGATTTAGTTTGGGATTAGTGAAATTATGTGAAGTTTTTTGATTGTTGTTGAAGTATAGCCAAGAGGCATTCCAATCAATTAGATAAGAGAAGTGAGACCATTCTTGGGCACAGTTTTGTAAGAACCATAGAGTTATGCATATTTGTTTAGTGAATTGTCTCGAAGGGCTATCAATGAAGTTGTCTTTCTATAATAAAATAAAGTAGGGGTTATAGAAATTAGAATGATTATTTGCAAGTACATCTGCAAGATTGTTAAAAGTGTTATCAAAGTGGGCTTGAACTTTAAAAAAGAAGAGTTGAATATTAAAGGTTTTTAAGATATTAAGAAGTGTATACCAAATAGGCCAAGAGTTAAATTTGAAGTATTTGGTAGAGTGGGAAGATAAAGTAAGAAGTTTGTTATATTTAGATATAATTGATTATAAATTAGTATAGATTTGTAAGCTGGAGTTGCATGGAATTGTAGAGATAACAGACAATATTGCTAGTAGTTTGGCTTTATAGGAAGAGAGCCAATTAGAAATTTGGGCAGAAAAGTTTTGTATAACTAAATTGTTGTGAATTTGTACCTATAGAGCATTGGTTAATACCAAGTTGTTTAACAGATCTATCAGTATAGAAGATAAATTCATGCTGGAATGAGCTGGCTAACACGATCTGGAAGAGCTAATGAGAGGCTTCATTGTTAAGAAAAATATTAAGTAAAGGTGAGTTAATAATATTAATTGAGAGTGATGGTAGTATTTCTATAAAGCATTTAATATTTGTAGAATATATAAGGTTAATATAATTTGTATTAATGTTAAGTTGTTTGTTAGCTTTTTTCATTCCCAAGAACTAAGTAGAAAGAATAGCAGATATTTCTAAAGTACAACAGCTAGAAATACAATTAGAGTTAAGATTATAGCCTTGACAAGATGTGCAAAAAATAGGAAATAGTGAATAATAATTGGAGATAGAAGTGTCGATATTATGTTGCCAGTGTGTTATAGAGATAGTGTTTGTTTGTGAGAAAGTTCTGTGAACTTGACCAATTACAATATGCTTATTATAATAAGATAAAACCCAAGGTTTGTGAATTTTAAAAATGAGGTTGGTTTGGCAAGCGAAAGAATTAGAGCTATTAGGCTAAAAGAGAGGCAGAATAGTGAAAGATAGATTATTTTCAAGAGTAGTATCTTCTAAATAGTTAAACCAGAGTGGTTTTTTGCCTTTGGGAATATGTAAAATTCTAGGTAATAAGTATAGCCAGTCTAACAAAGTCTTATTGTTAACTAAACAAAGTTGCTCTAGATATAAGATATTTTTGTATCTAAGTTGTTGTTTAAAAGTATTATATTTAAAGTAATTAGAAAGAATGTTTTTAAGTAGAATGTTGCTATCATCTATAGTTTTGGGCCAGAAAAAGTTCAAGTATGCATGTATAGAGATG